>JAOPJM010001842.1:402471-416429 GCA_027124095.1 Muusoctopus leioderma
TATGGAAGGTTTAAATTTAAATATGAACACTTTAAAACAAATGGTTTTTATTATAGAACCAAGGGCGGTTTCAGGCGTTATGGTATCAAAAGGGTTAAGTATTTTTAGAGAGCTGGATTTGTTGTACATGTTGGTAGTGTGTATTAGTTGAAGTTATTGTTTTCTTTTTGAATAACTAATGTGGTGTTAATTGAAACAATCCGCTTTAAACAAATTTAGTATTTCTTTTAAATTTTGACAAAAAAAAAAAAAATAAAGTCAGCCCTGATTGAACAGGATTATCATCAAAAGCATTCAAGACATCATCCCATCTTTTTTTTCATGAACAGTGTACCATAGATTACATTCAATGTGTCCTTTTTTAAGATGGTAAAGTGTGATTTGAGGGATATTTCTTTGTTATTTCTAGCAGGCTGAGTGACCAGTATTCCAGACCTTCAAAAGACTGCCCAGTGTGTCCCCAGACTCCCTTCATCAGGCTCTTGAAATCATAATCATCACCAGTCTTATTGACTTCAAAAAATGTCAATGGCTTGGTTTTACTTTGCGTATGGATAACAAGGAATAGAGTAGGAAAGGAATCATAAGGATTTTGTTGTATTTATTTATAGAAAATGATACTAGAGATACATACCTCCTAGTATCATTAAGAACCCCTGATAAGTTGACAGATATTGTTATTTGTTCTAACTTGATGAAATTTGGTACATTTTTTGTGGCAAAGAAAAAAAATGGCCATTAGATTTAGATAATTTATACAAAATTAAAACTCACATTTTTAATGCTTCCTTTGTGTCTTCATGTTAATCATTAAAAAATGTTTTAAGTTTATATAATTTGATAATTGTTCATTTAATTTTACTGATATATTTCTCTCATTATATAATATCTTAAGTTGTTCTCTTTCAAGGACATTACATAGTGATCTAAAGTTAGTATTTTCAAAACACTGTAAGCATACATTTTATTTCCTTACTTGCCTATAGTGGTCGTGGTTATCAGATGCAAAGTTTTAGTTGGCTTTTATTATGCCTAGTAAAAATCAGACACTCTTACTGAGATGGAAAATTTTAAAAGTACAAATCTATTCAATAAAATAAGTGCAATTTAGCTAGTCTTATCAGTTTATATTTGTTTTTATGATTGTAAAATTGTCTGATTTAAATTAACATCTCGTTGAATTGAAAGGTCTGGATAAATGTTGTATATTATATAAATTTTACATGTCTTTTTATTTATTTGTGCTTATTATCATCAGGGTTATTATTCCAACAATAGTAAATTATTGAGCTAACTCATTTGTATTTATACTGCAATACTTCATCCTGTTGATAATGTAATGGGTTGGTAATTTATTCAGTTAGTTAAGCATTAAGATTTGTTCATTACTGTTGGTAGAAATGACTTAGTTTAGGCAGTACAAGTGGTGGATGAATATATAGTGTAGAGACTTATCTGGAAATTTAAACAAATAGTACACAAATACATATGACAAAATACTATGGAGTGTGAAAATATGTGACTAGATCCATGAGATCATAAGATATGTTCTATTTAGCAAACAGTAATATTACTTGAAATTAGTTAGTAGTGATAGGCACAGTGTCTTTGAGGCTGGCTTAATTGTCATTGAAACTAATTTCAAGAACATCTGTCCATTTTTTAAAAATCATAAATTAAATTTCAACACAAAACATGCTTTATTATAAATTTTATTTCAATGTATCTTGTAAGTTGAAATAGAAGACCTACAACAACAAAGAAAAAAAAAATCCCCTAACTAGATAAGTTTCAGTCATTAAATTATTATTGTGAATTAAGAGAAAGATTAATTTTGGTTGCACTAAGAAGACACTTTGAAATTATGATATTAAATCTTAAGAGTGGACTAATGATCAGTGGTGAAGTACTAGATATTACAAAATAAAGTATTTATGATTGGATCAGAAGAGAGCAATTTGAACTCCAGTAAGTGAAATACAAGACCATTATTAAACACTAAACAGTAGGAAAGAGATAACTTAGAAGGCTTGTTCAATTCAGATCATTATAAAAAGGTAATAGTAGTTAGTGCCTTATGATGTATTATTTTCTGTTTTCAACTTTATTCCATTTATTTACTACCATAAATTGTTTAGACCAGTAGATTATAATATTTGCATCCAGAAGAGTTTATTTATATATACATTTTTTGCAGTTGGATACCTTCTGGAAATTAATCAATTATTTGTCCAGCATGTTTGGGATTTAAGAGTTGTAAGTTTCTTTTTTTTTTAGGCCATCAAAACTAGATTATAGAAAAGACAAAATATCACAAGAAAATACTGTCTGCCAATTTATGAAAGTTACCTTAAAACTGAGTTTTTATATTTTCTCTATCTGTGTATCTGAATAGGCCATGGGGAATTTTGGTATATTTATAAAAGAACTCTGTTAAAATGCCAAGTAAAGAGGAAAGACATTCCATACAAACACAGAAAAGAAATGCAAAATCATATATTGCCATTTTTTGTTGATTTTCTTTTTTTTTTCATCCATTTTTCCATGCTAGCATAAGTGGAATGCAAGTTTTCTCAGTTGTATATTGTTGAAGTAATTGCTTTTACAGCTGGGTGTCTTTCTTACATTTGACCACTGAAACACAATGTAGGTTTGGAATATGTTGTTAGGCAAATAGGGCACACATAATAGCTGTAGTACAAAGGTTTAGAGCTCATTATTATGTGGTCAATAGTCCCAGCATCTTTGCCTCAAAAATTTTTTTTTTATTGTGAAACAGTTATTTTTGTCAAAAAATCTAGAGAAATGTAATCAATCTGTCAGTTATTTTGGGTCTCTTTTAGAATCAAGAGTTCATAGAAGCAGGTAACTTAGTCTTAGTGATTCTCACTATATCAGTTTTATATATATCAGTATGGATAGGAATTTTAAAATTTGTGTATTTGCTTATTCTTAGAGCAGTTATTATTTCAAAAAGAAATACATATTTATTATTCCAAAAGGAACTGTGCATTTATTATTAACCCTTTTGTGACCAGAAAAGACTATTTGTTCTAATTAAATTTTCAAAGTAATGGGTTGGCAATGTTGTATTTATTGGTATATTGCACTGGTGTTTAGATCACATCTTAACCAAAGGCAAATATTTACCATAATGACTGGTTACTCAGAGAGAGTAACCAGTCATTACGAGAGAGTTGTGCTTGGAATACTAGTGTTGTGTGTTTGAGCCCCATACTGACCATACAAATCACCTTTTTAGGCCTGATCGATTTAGGCTGATCCGGGGCTACACAACAAATATTTACCAACTATAATCTTGTATTGTCATTCATGTAATAAGATTTCAATTGAGATTCTAATTTAAATATGAACACAGGCAGTCTAGAGCGAGTTGATATTGAAAGGGACAAATTAGCTGCAACCTATATTCTTTGTTTTAACATCTTATATCTGTATTTCTATGCTAACATAAGCCATGGATCTGTGAATTTAAATGTGTATAGATTATTAGATGTTTTGGAGCAAACGTTCTTTTTAATGTTAACTACTCAATTATGAAGATAGATGCAAGAAGATAAATTCTATATTACAAAACATATTTAGTTGTGTAAAATTATTTGAGGGGTGGTGTTAAAACCCATAAAGTGAGCATATGGGCCTATCAATTTCTCTTTCAGTCAAATTAAATATATTTTCTTATATTGAATTAGTGTATTTACTGAGTGGTATGTTATTTAACTCTTAACATCCTGTTGGACACAGTTCCACATGTCATAGCATTATCAAATTGATATGAATCATTGAACTATATATATATATTGAAAGTGTACTATTTCTGTGACCTCAAGTACCTGTGTTTCTTATCTGGAAATTTCTTAATAAATAAGCGGCAAAAAAACCTGTTTTTTTAGGCATTTTCTGCTCAATTATTATTATAGGGCTTTGGAAATTGCAACAGGATGTTAAAAGTTAATTAGATGCAAATAGAGTAATATGCATTGTTACAGACTAGTGATTTGCTGTGAGTCTAACCACTCTGCCACTGTACCTTATGGTTAGTTATGATTATGTCGAAGCTAATTTCTACATAATCAAGTCTACCTACATACTTCACTTATGTAAAATATGTAATTATACTGGGCTAAAGGTCTTGAGTTCAGGTAAAACATTATTCTGCTTGCCTCAATGAACTTAGAAAAAATGAAAATAATTTTTTAACCCTCATCCAGTTAGCTTCAAATAATTTATGAAAAACATTAAATAATTTATGTAAGTTCCCCAACATTGAGTACTACTGTCCAACTTCTGGTGAACATGGAAAAAGGGATGTAAAAAAAATTGCAATATTTAAAAGTGGATTTTTAATTATCCAATTAAATTTATTTCCTGTGACCAATGGGTAAGCCGTTGTGTGAACAATAATGAGTAGACATAATAATTGCTATATTTTTAGCCACTACTAACTATCCATCAAAGCTGAGTCAGGTTGTTATTGTGTCAGGAAAGTGTTCATCAAAAGACTAATAGTTACTTTAGTCTATTATTAAATGCTATCCTCTTGAAATCAAACTCCTTTATGGTTTGTTCTTTTCATTATATTATTATTTCTATATTAATCTCTCTTCATTTGTATTTTGTAAGCTCTGAAGTATTATATCGTCATTCAGCCTTATATAATAATTTTTTTTTATCCAATGAACTATTCTTATCCAAAAGAAAAAGAAATTCTAATTTCTTTGTTGATAACACTATCTTACAACATATTCTTTCCTTCTGCATATGGAACTGTCTTTACATTTTCTACTTGTTTTATTTTTGTGTATGAATAATCATTTTTTCTCTGTTGTTAGCTCGCTCGTCTTCAACTTTTTTCTGTTATTTAGTCTTATTTATATTTCTTTGTATAGTTTAAGAATTCAGTGATTATTATGTAAATCTCTAGATATTTGTGTAGTAGTTAGCAGCAGGGTTAGAATCTCGTTTATGGAAGTTTGCCAGCCTGTTGTTGTTGTTATTGTTTGTTTGTGTGTGTGTGCAAGAACATGTTTGTCTTAGTATTTATGTGATTTACAGCTTTTAAATTGTTACTTATTATTAATTAATTATTTAAAAGAGTTTGCAGTTTTTCTTCTTAAATTTATATCATTTAAACATATTTTTTCTCGAGGCCAGACAATTCAAAATTTGTTCATTTAAATTTTATAGCATATTTTATGACTAGCTAAGTGTCTTGTATGGATTAATTTAAAAAAATTAAAATGTCAAATCTACTGTCATAAATTCTTTAGTCATTATCTTAATCCCTTAAGAATTTGAATTATTATATCAACTTCCACATTCTAATTGATAAAACATTCCTTTTTAATTGTTCTTATTGCTGCTTTAGGTGTGGCATTTGTATCCTCTATAGATGTACTGAAATGAAGATTAGTAATACTTTCTAAGAGTAGGTGTGGTATCCAGATCAGGTGGCAATAGTTACTTTTAGGATAGAGTAGCACAATGGCTGTGTGGACCACAGGTTAAAAGCTTGCCATAGGTAATTCATAATGTCTATCTTCCAAATTATATTTTACTTGCTTCAGTTTACATATCAGGAAATAAGTAACAATTCTTACTTCACAGTTCAGTTTGGTGTGAGGAAAAAGAGCCATCAGTAAAATATCTACTATCTGTTGAAAGAGAGCTATCAGCACAACATCCAACTATCTGTTTCAACAGTCAATTGCATCTAACTCAAGATAGCATTAAAAATGGAAAGTAGTTTGTAATTGTAGCATTTACTTAATAAAACTAAATGACTATGCTACTTGGTGATGGGATAGAGGAAATGGTAGATGTTTAGTGTGTAAGGTATGCAGGCAGTAAGAGAAAGAGGTGTGTCAGTGACTATGATCATGTGGGTGTAAAGTAGGTGAAACTGTTTGTATAGGCCAGGTCAGCAGTAAATTTATGCTTTTGGTAGGTGTTGATATGTTTATCAGGATTCAAAATCTCACTTGTTTCATTTTCATTCCAGTTCTTTGAAGTTCCAACAGTTGGTTTGACAATAGTTTCTATGTTCTAATAAATTTTTTCTCATTACAGAATCTGTGTAAAAGTTTTACTTTCTTTTCATTCCTTCCAGATTTTTAGACTGTCTCTTTACCTCTTATAATACAAGTAGGATTAAGATAAAGAAAATTTAGAATAACTTAGTTGGAATCTTAGAAAGTTTGGGTCCCAGAAAGGAACTAAGAAGCAGTTAGAAAGGAACTATTCTGTAGATTTTCCTAAATCATGCTGGCATTGACAACTATTTAACAACTAAGTGCCTTTCTTAATACTAACACAGGCATTGCTGTGTGGTTAAGAAGTTCACTTCGTAACCACATGGTCCCAGGTTTTCTCCCAATGTGTAGCACCTTGGGCAAATGTCTTCTATAGCCTTGGGCTGACCAATGCCTTGTGAGTGAAATTGGTAGACAGAAACTGTATAGAAGCCTGTCATTGCCTGACACTGTTTATCACTGAAATTGGCCGGTGACATTTGTTTACATCTCCATAAAACGAAATGCCTGGTTGTTCGGTAGTTTGATTCCCATACTTAAAATTAGTATGATTGGTGACAGGAAGGGCATCCGACCGTAAAATGCTGCTTCAAAAAATCTCCATCCAGCCCATGCTAGCATGGAAATATGGACATAAAAACGATGATGATGAACTCTGCTGTAGTAACACAAGAGTTGTCTTCTTTGTAATTTATCTTTTGTTATACATAGGATGAGATCAGCTTCATTCCAATCAATTATGGTTTATACCAAATCATCAAAGTTTGGTGAAGTTTTCTGGAAATTGAGTCACTGACCTAGTTTCAACTCCTATTTAGAATCTTGGCATTTTGTTCACTATCTTTAGAAAAAGCATGAAATTCTCAACCACTTCTCTAATTCTAAGGCTCTATGCCTATTTATTCTAAATTTAAATCAAGAATGGTTAGCATTCAAATTGGACTCTTTGATGATTACTATTAAGTACTGGTATAATTAAACACTGCTTAATTCAACATTGCTTTTGGTTCCAATTAGGCATGATCATATTTGGTCACATTCTCTAATCAAGTATTTTAATGAAATATTTTGATGGCTGAAGGAACTATTTTACTTCTTTATTAATATTGTTTTTCTTTTGGTATATAAACGACTAACTTTCCTACTTTCATTCTCAAATGAGTTAGAGATGTTTATTTAGTTGTAGGTTGCATAGTTTTGAAGATAATCAAATTACACCTGCAGTCTCCCATATTATCAAAATTGGTTTACTTTTTTTTTTAAAGATGGTAGGATGTGGTTTGAAGGAAATTTGACTACTATTTCTAGCAGTTCGAGCACGTAGAGGGCTCCTTCATTGGCTCGGGCCTACAGGATTTAGGTATCTTACTGAGGACAGGGTATCAGCTAATGACAGATATGACTTCTTCAGTAGTAGACCAGTATCCTAACAACTTCACTAGCTTCATACAACTCTAAAACTTTGTTGTTATTAAGTGAAGCTCGTCACTTTCATTATAAAAAAAAAAAATCCAGTTGAAATGTAAAATTTCTAACAGCTACAGTTATAGTTTGGTTTAGTTTCAAATATTTCCATGAGACTTAGATTAACATATCAGCTGTTTTTTTTCTTATTAAATTATATTTTTTTAAATTGATACTAATATTTCACTTCCTTACTTATCTTTCAAAACTATCATGTCTTATTTATTTTTAGATGCAAAATAATTTGGACTGGAAAAAGTTATATTTATATATTAAATAGTGGTGCAGGCATGGCTGTGTGGTTAAGAAGTTTGCTTCGCAACCATGTAGTCTCCGGTTCAGTCCCAGGGTGACACCTTCAGCAAGTGTCTTCTACTATAGCCTCGGGTTGACAAATGCCTTGTGAGTGGAATTTGGTAGACAGAAACTATATATATATATATATATATATATATATATATACGTATATATATTTATATTATCATGGTTTGACTTTGCAAACGAAGATTCAGGAAGTGGGCTGACTACATCTATTGCATGCTTGCTGGGGGCTGAAGAGTCCAATACGAGATCGGCAGACCCAGCTACAGCAGCTGCAAGGGAAATTCAGTTCTGGGTTTGGTGTTGCTGTGTCATGGTTCTTCCCCCCCCCCCATCTCCTTTTGTGCTCAAGACTAGCCCTGTGACCATCCAAGGAGGGGACGGACTGGTGAATGGTATGCCGCCAGGCCTTGCTATCAGAGGTCATAGTAGACTGCTGGCGATAGTTAATGTGACATGCAACAAGGATTTCTTGAGGGAGTTCTTATACCTTTTCTTTGGTGCACCTCTGTCACGGTGGCCAGTAGAGAGTTCGCCATATAACGCAATCTTAGGTATGCAATGATCTACCATCCTGGAAACATGCCCTGTCCAGCGCAGCTCAACTTTAATAGCATGGCCTTCAATGTTAGTAACAAAGCCCCCTCCAATGCAATTAACTCAAGAGTTAATTGCACAAGTAATTTTTAGTGAGGACTTTTTTGTAACATATTACATATCTTAGTCAAAAGAACCATTATTGAGTTGACAGCGATTTTTGTTGTTGTTGTTGTTGTCTTTTTGTGCATTTGACTAGTGTCACTTGCTTTCGTTCTTATGTTCAATCCTTATCACAGGTATTGTCTGATCTTTAGGTAAAATGCGTTATCTACTTGCCTAACTAAATATTAAGGATAACCACTAGTAATGGCCTGCACCAATATGAATTAGATTAGAAATAAAAAGAGGTGCATACTGGTGTGCTGTGAGGTGAAATAGTGGGCGCTGTAAGAAATGTTAGTCTCAAACTCATCTTATTTAAAAAATGAAAAAACAAATAGGGCTTTTTCAGAGGAGGAAAGGGGCATCAATGTCCTTTGCAAAGCCTCCCAGACTGGTGGGAGGAAAGGGAAGAAGAAACCACGACTCATAGGTTGCTGCAGTAAAAAGTGTTGTATCAAAATATCGAGTTATCTGAAGATAACTCGATATTTTGATGATCCAAATGTTTGCAACAGAGTGGATTCTGCTAAAAGCACCGAAGGGTAGTATTAAACCAGCCGACAGCTTAGGCATTCTGATGTACACTTTTTTGCTATTAATAAATATTAAGATGTCAGTTAAATTTCATGGTTGAATGGTTAGCATTAGTAAAAAAAAAGCATTTAATTATAAAATATTACCAAAAATATATGCAAAATGTTTCTATTGGGACTTGTTTAAATCACAAAGATGGCAATTGGTTTAGAAAAAAAGCTTTTGAAATATTTAATTCAGTGGGTTATTTTATATTCTATTTTAGGAAATTTCCATTTTCAATTTTAAAATAATTATCCTTTTTCTATTTAAAATCCTTCTGTTAAAAACAGCAATTAAACAGTTACTTGATAATTAAGCCAGGATTGATTTATTAAATTCATATCATATAAAGTATATCTTAGGTTGAATAAAGAGAACATAAACTGCTTCTAATACTAACACTTGATTTTCTCTTTGTGTCCTTACAAAATTTTCAATATACAAATATATTCATTAAGGCAGATGTCTGAATCTAAAGTAAGGATTTTTGTTTGATGGACTTCATTTGTGTTTTTTAACCACCATCCAGGAAGACGGTTATAAAAAATTGATCCCCTTTTTCCTTTGCATAAATAGGCATCGTAATGCCTTAGAACATCTGTTTTAAAATGGAGAAATTTTTTAATTACTATTTGAGAATTAAAAAATGTTATTTCCAGTAAAGCATTTTGGTATTCTGAGTGTCTGTTGTGTAGTACTTCTCTCTCTCTCAACTTGTTTCTGTCTCTGCCTCTTTCTCTTTCATCACATTCTTTCTCACTTATATTTTTGTCCATGTCTCTCATCACTTTCTCTGTCATCTTTCCCTCTCTCTCTCTAATCTTTGTATGTGTGTGTGTGTCTCTCTCTTTAATCCTTGTCTTTTCATCTCTCTTCATTTCATCATTCCCCTCCTCTCTCTTCTACATTTCCCCATTCTCCCTTTCTATATATATCTTTCTGTCTTGCTTATTATATCCGGCTTACATGTTCCATGGAAGTTTTTCCTTTTTCTCATGCACAACACACACACACAGAAAAAATATTAAAAAATCAGTGTATCACAAACAGTGATATTTAATTTTCTGTATCCATAAGCAAGCATGAATTCTAAATGAGTACCCAAATGGGTAACGCAACAAAGGGAAATGTTTAACCCATGGTGTTATTGTAGCTTAGTCACATAGTGGTTTTCAATCTACTGATACATAATATAAAATGGTAGAAAGAGAGAGAAAGGGGAGAGATTTATGAAGGTTAGATTAGGGTCAGATTCTAAATATTTATAAGATGAGAATTTCTTCCATATGACAGCTGACCTTTCCGCCTCAGTATGTTTTTATTTGCATTAGAAAGTGAGCAATATTCTACAAATAAAAACATGGATATAAGTTACATTTTCATCTACTTTGTAGTTTTTTTATGTTACTGATTATATATATATATATAATTACTTAGAATCTGATATGTAAAATTGAATAGGGACTTAGGTTAAAATTAATGCTGTTATATTGGACTGATGGAATGATAATATCATTTTTCCATTATAACTTGTGAAGTGGTAATCCTGTCTGTCCTTTGAAATTTAGATTGCTTTTTAACCTCCAAAGGAAACTGTCTATTAGTGGGGTTTGCTTTGTCAGAGCAGAACGAACAAACAAAATAAAAAAGAAGGGATCACTTTTGATGAGAACATGACCTACAACTAGCTAAT
Source organism: Muusoctopus leioderma (assembly GCA_027124095.1). NCBI lineage: Eukaryota > Metazoa > Mollusca > Cephalopoda > Octopoda > Octopodidae > Muusoctopus > Muusoctopus leioderma. The sequence continues at coordinate 413,281 of JAOPJM010001842.1, forward strand.
AATGTCAAATAGCTTTCTGTACTGACTTGATAGGTTAGATACTGGCGTCATTATAATTTGGTCTTTCAATTATATGATTTCACACTCAGTCTCTTAGTTACTGAGAGTTATAGTGTAGTGGTAAAACATTATTAAACTCTTCTATTGTGTTTTTAACTACTCTACAATTTAGTTGATTTGTACTCCAATTATCTATCTAATTTCTAAATATATCCTTTGACTAGGATTAAACTCAGAACCTTTATTTATAATGCAAATTGTAACACTAAATTAATAAAAGGTTATATTTACACACTTATGAAGCTCACTTGCACTCCACTTTGCATAAGTAGATGAACATTAAAGACTTCAGCCAATGTGTGCAAGTGAAATGGCTGTGGTGGTTTGGACAAGAGATGCAAATGGACAACAGCGATTGAGCAGAAAAGTGTTGTGTGCTGACATGACAGTAGAATATATCTGTGACAGAGAGTGATCAAGGAGAGCTAAGGAGGAATCGATGAAATCAGATCTCAGGATGCTGGGCATCACACAGAAGATGATACAGGAAACAAGACTACTAGTAATGTGTACGCAGACTCCATCTACACAATAATATGGAGAAAACAAACCAGAATGCAAAATACTGCCGATCCAAATCATCATCATACATATCTTTTTCCATGCGGGTGTGGGTTGAATGGGTCTGGCTCAGCTCAGCATCTCATCACTTGTGGTTACTTGTCATCTCCATGAGGTTCAGCATTCATGACTTCTTCCCATGTCTTCCTTAGTCATCCTCTGCTGCAGTCTCCTCCCACTTGGATTGCTTGATCCTTTTAATCCCAACTGTCATCCTTCATGTACATCACATGTCTGTACCAATGCAGTCTTCTTTCTATACCATTGAAAGCAGTGCCTCCAGCATGGCCACAGTCCAATGAGTGAAACAAGTCAAAGAATATATGTGTGTGTGTGTGCATGTATATATATATATATATACTCTCTTACGCTTTTACTTGTTTCAATCATTTGACTGCAGCCATGCTGGGGCAGCACCTTGGAGGGTTTTGGTCGATGAGATTGACCCAGTACTTATTTTTAAATCTGGTATTATTCTATCGGTCTCTATAGTTGAACCGCTAAGTTATGGGACATAAACAAACAAGACATATATGGACAGAGACAATACAAACACACAGTCGCACACATACAAACATATACACACACACACATATATATATACATACATACATACATATGTGTCACGATAAAATGCACCCGGTACACTCTGTAAAGTGGTTGGTGATAGGAAGGGCATCCAGCCGTGGAAACCATGCCAAATGAAACACGAGCGAGACGTGGGCTGCTGACTCCAATGAGGAAACAACGCAAGCCAAAATCACCCGTCCAACTCATGCCAGCATGGAAAACGAACGTAAAATGATGATGATGATGATGATTCAGTTACTAATACACTACTATACAATTTCTTTATATTTCACATATTCTACTCTATATAATAAACACTATACAATCAGGCAACCTGTTCAACAACATTCCAAGACAGCTCCTGGTCCCATGCTACAAACCAGCTCTTGTTTTTGCATGAATAATAATGCAATATTTCAGTAGGCAAACATTCTGTTAAGTTGTGTTCCAAACATCAGTTTGATATGCCAATAAATTTAATAGTTAATTTTTGTAAGAAATAGAATGGTTAAACATATGTCATATTATAAAGCAATATCCAAGTTTTCCTTACTTTAATGTTCAGTCCCCTCCCTTCATCTCTTCAGTATATCAGATATTCAAGTTATCCTTATATATTTCTACACACACACACACATATATTTGTTACATTCAAATGAACTCTCAGAATCCAAATAGAAGGTAATTACAAGTTCAGAAACTTATAATGTTGATGCAAAAAGTCTGCATCCAACCCACCTATTTAGGGCTAAAACAATTTCTCAATAACAACAACAAGTTTACTTCAAGCTAATGAGGGAAAGCTTTTGCCCTGGCACTTGACCTGCGAGAAATGGTAGCCAAACCTCTCCCTCAAATCACATCCTACCGTTGTATATTAAGAAAGGACACATTGGAAAATGTAGTCACTGCCTGGCTGGCAGTGTTTCTGCTGGTATATATAATGTATGTGTATGTGTGTGTGTTTGCATTTGTCTCCTCGAAGTCTTCATTGTTGACATCGCTTGGCTACCGGTGCTCATTTATTTACATCCCATGTAAAACAATAGGCTGGAAGACTAGCTATTCAATGGTTAAAGACCCGTGGGAAAAATACCGTATTTACAAACATATGTATGGTTTGGCAACAGGAAGGGCATCCAGCTAATAGAATACAGTTCCCAAAGCAAAAATTGTCCAACCCTTGCCAGCATGGAAAAACGGACATAAAAACGATGATGAATGATGATGATGATGTATATAAATTATTTCAAGAGATTTATTTCAATACACAGTTTATGATTTTGTACAAAAACAGTGTTTGATAGAGGCTTATAGTAGGAGTGTGTAAAAGTTTTATGTATGTGTGATTTGGAACCTAAACAAAGCCTCATACTGATGTAACTGCACTTATCAATAACTGATAGATAAATGTAAATAGTGTACTACATTCACACAATTGTGTGTACGTGATTAAGATACAGCTTTTTTTAATATTTATGCATGTTTGTTTATAGTAGTAAAATGTTAGGTAATTTAATATTGAGCCGCTATATTCTCTTTTAGTGTTTGATCAGTACCAGGGGGGGTACATTTTTCATATGCTAAGATAAGCCGAAAGATTGACTGAGCTTTCGACCAAACATGTAGCTATCTTCAGAGTAAAGATGTAAGTAAGGTTAAGATTAGTGAGTAAGTGGGGTAACACATGAAGTGACACACTGATGACGTCTTGTCAGTAACTGTTTTTGTAACTTAAGTGAAATGATGTAAGCAAGTAGCAGGTTGAATTAACTCTTTTGTTACCATATTTCTAATGAAATACACACTGTCTATGATTTTCAATTAATTTTGAAAATAATCAAGAATTTGGAGTGATTTAGTAAAATAACTAACTTTCTCATTATTGAGTTGGTATTTGGAACATAACTTAACAAAAAGTTCTTACATAAAATTATAATGGAAGGTTTAAATTTAAA
>JAOPJM010001842.1:443642-458005 GCA_027124095.1 Muusoctopus leioderma
TAAATATATATATAAATATAAATATATATAGTATTACACACACACCCATAGAGATAATTATTAAATTAGAATGCGAATAGAAATAAAACCAACAAACATATTAACAAAGTTTGAAAGTGGAGCTGATTACGTGTTATAATGACTGAGGGAAATTAAGTTTACTAAAAAATTAGATTTTTTCCTTATTACATTAAATATGATGGTCCTAACTTGACTGATTACGTGTTAGTAGTACTATTCAAAATGGGATTCAAACACATGCTACTAAGTTATTTCGTTTCTTCTCTAATATATTTCTACGAATTGTTATTCAATCAAAACATTCCATGATTAAATACAACGAAGAAAAATCGTTCTTTCGTAAAGTAAATTAACGTAATTTTCTGAAATGATAGTAAATACCTTTTAAATGTAACCAGGAGTCTGTATAACTGAATATATAATATACTTCCGATTAATAATACCTATTGTAACTCCATTTTTATTTAAGAATACATTTTGGTAACTACATATATTTTGAAAGTAACAAGCAATTATCAAAAGTAACTAATAAGATGAGTTTTTTTTATATTCTCTTTTTCCTAATGAAATTAGCAAAAAGACGTAGATCTTACTTTCACAAAAGAAAAAAAAAACATGATATAATAGTGCTTCTTGTATATTATTATCATTAAATATTAAAAATTATACCAAATCGACATAAACAGATATTTTAATATAACATACAGGAGAACTTTGATATACATAAATAAAATTGCTTAAAGTAAATCATTTAATAAGCATTTATTGTGTAGCTATAAACCACGAGGCAAGTTATTTTACCAAATGACAAACAATGCAACACTTGCGGCAAGATGCATGCACATAAACCATTTATTTAATAAATTCGGTCAAAATAATACACACAGACACATCTTCATGCCTTATTTAAATCCCGTTAAATAATTATATTTTTCAAAATATCTCGATAAATTTAAACTAGCCAAAAGTCTACTGGATAGAAACTAAAAAAACAACAACTTTAAGTTGAATAAAATTGATACAATAGTTGTTGGTGTTAAACATAAAAAAAGAATAATCGCCGAAGGTAAATATTATCAGCTAAGGTGTGGCAGCCATGTTGGAGTGGCGAGTTACATTGAGAGTTAAAGAGATTAGCTTTTCAACGATTTTCGATGGTTGGCAAAGGCTAAATTCTGAAATAACTATCAGAGAAAGTAATTTATATTAATATCCATTTCACTACGGGAACATATATTGGAAATTATCCTGGCATGATTGATAAAAGTGGGATTAAGGAAATATATTTTTGACAAAAATGGAGTGAAAGTAATGATAACGAGTGAATATTTTATAAACAATTAATATCTCTAAATGCAACAAGCGATTCTTCATAAATAAAACCCCAGCGAGTTTGGTAAAAATGTTAGACTTAGTAATCTGCATTAAATATATAACTGTAAATGCTTTGGATAGAAATAAGGAATTTTTATTTGAAACAATAGGATATTTAGTAAACACTGATAATAATGTTGAGTAAAAATTAATATATTTATTTCACTAAAAAATATTTAGTTAGTGTCTGAAGGAATTGTATATAATCCCATAGTTCACATATCGCAGAAAGCTTGAGAGTAAAATCTTTTCCTATTGGAGTTTGTGCTGTGAATCAGTTGAAATTTCCCTACATTGGTTATTATTAAATTTTAATTGAAGTTTATGTTTATGCTCCTGAAATTTGATTAACAAATTAAATTGATTTATATTGAAATATTTAACAAGGTAACTTTATCTCGATTTAAGTATTCTATTTATAATTAAATAGAGAGTAATGCGCAACGGAAATATTTATCTCAGTAATTATCACTAAGCTAATGTAAAATTTTGAATAAATATATCAAAGCAACTGAAACCGAAGATATAACTTTAATACATTTACAAATATTGCAAAGAAAAAGCCCACAAACATGGCATACCAGTATTTCGCAAATATTTCATACGTGTTATATAGAAATCCAGTTATATATTAATAAGTAACCACAATGGCCGCTTAGTATCGTGGCTACTACTGTCAAGCAGTCAATATTTATTGTAAACAAATTAACTAAAGTTTGTTTTAATTTTTTTTACATTTTAATTATTTATAAAGTTAGAGTTTCTGAATTTATTGAGAAAATATATTTTTTTTAATTTATCCAAGCTCGGCCATTTACTTCATTACGAATGACCCGATTACACTGTATTCATGACGGTGTTGTTTATTTAGAATACTTCATTTGCGAACTGTATAGTTTATTTAATATATCCCATATACACTGAATGGTGTGTATAAATATATTACAGCAAGCACGTTTACTTTGTGCGTGAAGTTATATATATATGTGCACGAAGTAAATGTTTGCTGTAATTTGGTTTTAACTCCATTTTGATAAAACAGAATTCTATTTTATACCTGATTATTTTTCAGGATTGTTATTAAATGAATTCTTTTTTAATAAACACATTTAAAATACAAATAAGGGGTTTAAATATTTCTCTTTTTTTTAAAAATTCCCTTAATATTCGCATATTGACTGGTCTTCACTTTTCTACAATATACACAATATTTTATCAGAAGCCTGTCTCTATCTAGATTGTCCATGAGTAATGTTAGTGTTTATAAAATGATCTGTAAATAATTAAAAACTTTATTTACAATATATAATTTCTAAACATGCAGTAAAGAATGTGACTAAGCTAATCTTAATATGGAATCTCAAAACACCATCTCTTTTTCTTTCGATTCCACTAAATTGCCACGAACGAAGCTCTTGGATTGTAATTAATTGTATATTTTTAAGAAGAAAAAAATCCTTTACCAAATTTATTTTACCTATGTTGGATTGCATCAGATAGTATTCTATTTTATCATTAAACTAATTTAAATTCCCGAATAGTGAAACTACAAGTGGCATATATAGTTCAAGTATTTTTGTTCCTTTTATCAAAATTGTTTGAACTCATCTTTCAAATGCTTTTTCTTTCGCTCAATTTTAAATATTTCTTTACTATCCTCATCCGTTTTATAAAGAAATTATTTTTTTTATTTCGTCTAAGTTTTCTAAACACTTGACAACTGGCTAATTGCCTCAGCATTTGAGAAGTCAAGCTTCAGAGATAATCATAATCTACATTGGGTTACCGATTTTTAATAATCTAAATCCAAACAGTAGCATATCTAATAAATTCTAACAATCTGAATCCAATTGGTAATTCAGTACAACAGAACTGAAATTGCATGATTTTCATTGTCATGGTCGACATTTTAAAATGTTTCTTTGCATAGTGAAATAATGGCTATAACCCGAAGAAAAACTCGTTCCTTTCACAAAACTACCAAATTTTAGTTATGGTAACAAGTACAGAAAAGAATAAATGTTCATAACAAAAAAATGATTAAGTTGGCCTCACTAACCACCTCTAACAAAATGCCCTCTTTTCGCTTTTTCTATACCCCGATTATTGCTCCAACTAGCATTGCGAGGCGGCTTTCAAATCTGAAAAAATATTATACACGTAAAAAAATATAGAGTTCATAGAAAGCTTAACAAATCATCTTTATTTCAAACATTTACAAGAAAAACTTATGCAAAACAAACTAAAATAAATTACTAATTACGTTACTCTCTTTTATATAAAACATAAGGTTTGGAAACTAGGTTTATTTAATTTCCCATTTCTAAATAATTCTCTGAATATTTCTACCCCAAAATAGTACGATTAGTAAATAAGTAAACATATTTCTTTCCCTTTTCACTGGTGTAAATCAACTCTTTCTCACTCTCTTTATTGTCACCTCTCTCTCTCTCGTCCGTCTAACGTCAATGCCGGAAGTGAGAGAAACTGGCACTTTACATAACCACGATCACATAGTCTGAGTATATTTATGTTCTACAACTCTAGATGTAATTTCAATCATGAATCTGTTTACTATTTTTTATAAAGATGACGGGATTAACTACATTACCTTCTGATCATTTAATTAAAAATGATCCTATTAACTTCTACGTGAAGAGCTTCGTTCTACCTGTGAGGGACAAATAGAGAGAACTGGTAGACGTAAAATTATCCGCAAGACCATTCTGGTAAAACCTAAATTTTTCGATGGTGTTCGTTGGAAAAAAAAAATAATTCACTTAATCTGATAATGTATAATGATTAAATGATAATGTCTATGATTCAATCATACAGCTAAACACAGAATTTACTAATGAAAGTGTCATTGTATTAATGCACCGTCACTTTTAAACAACGCTTCCAAATATCACTGATGTTGTTTATTTTCAGTTTTGGAACTTCTACTCATCATTTTTATCCTTTTAGATAGGTTTTTAAAAAAAATTCAGATTTTATTTTTGTTTAATAAAATATTCAATTTCGCAAAGGATATTTCGTTATTTGGTTGACGTAAAGTATCACATTCGAAATTATCAGATAATTCTCTAGATAATTTATTTCCTCAAAAATTACAACAGCAAATAATAAAACAATGATATCAAAGAAAATTTATCGCCAGAGCTGATAAAACCAAAAAAAGTTTATATTGGTTGAATTTGATAATTTCGAACATTGTGATTGGCGCCAACCCATTATTTCAATAATTCCTGTTACGTGTAAAACGTTATAAGGCCTCCGTAATTCCATCCTGCTTACGAAAGAGTATAATAAACAAGTATATTTTGAAAACTCTTTCTTTCGAAACTAATGATTTATAAACTATAAAAAATTGTACACCATTTTAGCGAGACAAGTTACTGTAGCTTCGTTAAATTTTTGATAGTTTATCTACAAACAACTATGAGTAGAGTAGAACATGACAGGATACTTTACTATTTTTTGTCTGGTAACTCCCTATTCTGCGCTCAAATCTCACCGAGCCGACTTAGCTTTTCAAGCCGCCTAGGTCGATGATATAAATTCCAGTAGATCTATTCAATCGACTATAGCGCGCTCCTGCGAAAATTGGCCTTGTTCCTAGTCAAAAGAAATAAACATTACAATTCGTGGCTGTAGCCATTTCATATTCACTGCTAATGTTCTTGGGAAAGGCATAGATGTCACAATATCCCAGTCACCCCTCTCCTAAAATACAAAGACTGCGCCCAATCCACGACTTGGTTTTGATTCTCGATTATAATCATTTCATTTTACTAATACTCTCGAGCAAGGCATGAATATCGCATAATCTCTTACTATCCCTATAAATGTAGCAGGCATATTCGGTACTTCACTTTTCTTATGTCAAATCCCGTTGGATTCTGCTTTGCCTTTCATTCCAAGGTCAATTAGCTATATAATGTGTCAATTTAATCTACTATTCACCCTTCTCTTACAAAAATTGTTCTTGTGTCTCGTCAAATCAATATTACATTTGTACTCATTTCGATCATATAACTTCAGTCCTTGTAAATACGAACGTCACCACACCCAGCTAACCCGAATAATTTGAAGCTTTGTGTCGAGAGAAAACAACTAAATCTTATTACATTTGCAGATAGTTAATAACTTGAAAGCTTACTCGAGAAAGGTGGCAAATTAAATTAATCTTCACACATTAGGAATAAATCAAAGTTTTGTCTTGGGATGTCGCCATGTTTAAACATACATTTGGTTATATATATATATATATAATGTATGTGTGTATATCTATATCTATATAAATACATACACTCAAACACACATACATACATGTAAAGTACTAGCGCGATCACGCTATCTTAAAGATAGCATATTTGGCTGTGACATTAAGTTTTGTATATGATGATTATTTAGTGCATATTCTTGTATAAAATGAATATATATATGTGTGTGTACAAGAGAAAGGAAATCGAGACAGAAGTGTATTTTTATATATACTATGCAAAGATATAGATACAGTTGGGGAGAAGGAGAGAGAGTAATTGGAAGATGCGAAGACGGAATGACAGAACGGTAGGGAGTTGGAGAGAGGAGGAGTAAAGTGTGATGTGGATGAAACAGCTACATATATATAGTATATACATATTTGGTTACTATTTCTAGCAGGTCGAGTTTTAAACATTTGGGGATTACGATTCTGAAAAAAAATATTTTTTATTTCCATTTTTGCATTCCCACTTCATTCTCTGCAACTGGCGGTAACTTTTCGTTTTTGACGTTTCTCGAAATTTTTTCCGTTTTATGTTTTAAATATAGCAGATTACAATTCAGCGAAAAATGCAAATTTTTGAATTCACCCCAGGGTTTATAAAAGTAATGACGATTGGTGTATGTGTTAAATATTCATCATCATCATTTTACATCCGCTTTTCCATGCACGGGTTGGATGGGTTCTCTTCAACACAGCATCTTGCCATTTCTCGCGATCCTTTGTCATCTCTTTCATGAGGTTCAGCATCTTGAGATCTGCTTCACTACTTCTGCCCATGTCATCCACTTCCACACCTTCTTTCCTTTGGATCACCTGGCAATTCTTTACCCATCTGTCATCATCCATATGCATTACATGCCCGTACCAGCGCAATCTTCTCTTTTGCACACTACATGTGATTCCTCTTATACACAATTTTTCTCTCAACTCAACTGTGCTTCGTTGTTCATGGACATTAACATTACACATCCAATGTAGCATACTTGCTTCATTTCTTTCCAGTCTTCGCACATCAACTCCCATGTCTTGCTACCATGCAATATCACACTTTATACACACGCATCATACAACCTACCTTTCACTCGGAGAGAGAATCCTTTTGTTGCCAGCAGAGGTAACAGCTCCCTGAACTTTTTCCACTCTATTCTTATTATGGCTACTATATATATATATATATATATATATATATACACACACACATACAGTGAAAATACAGAATACTTCAGACATCTTTATTGTATAAGTGGATAGAATTAAATAAAAGCAGTACACATTTCATGTGTAACAATCTGATACATATATATATATACAACATACCACACTCACAAACCTCATATCACATATACAACACATACTCTACACACACACACATATGTGTATATATATATATATCCATACATACATACACGCACGCACATATCATGACATATATACACATATAGTGAAAGTACAAAATACTTCAGACATCTTTATCATATAAATGGATAGAATTAAATATAAGCAGCACACATCCCCTCCACAACCAACCTCATCCCTTACCTAGACCCCCATCCTCAGCTGACATCGTTTCTAATATAGCTATGATAATACAACACTTACAAATATGTCCATGAATAACAAGAACCAAGATATAGCATCTGAATGGCATTTTTATGTATTCTTCATGAAAAAAAAAAAAGATTTAAAAAATAGCATTTAACAAGAATGCAAATTCAAAAAAATAAAAATAAATTTAAAAATGGTTGCCAAGAAATGTCTAGTTTATGTGTTTTAAATTGTTTACTTTTTAAATTTTATTTTGCATAATAAGTAATTTTTACAGAGAAAATCATTTTCCAGAAACAAAAAGAAACCTTGTTTATTTTGTAAACTAAATTATTTTTTTTAATGAACAACTTGCACTGACATGCTATCTTAAAGATAGTGTGTTGGTACATATATATATATATACTGAAAAAATGTCAAGCACAAACAACTAAAAAATACCTTTCTTTTCCAGTCTGAGTTTATATATACATATTTTTATTTCTTGCTTTTATTTTGCTCCTACTCTGTATTCTTTCCATCTCTCCCCTTCTATTACACATACCACACACACGCATGCGCGCACACACACACACAGAAGCACAGACTCTCTCTCTCTCTCAAGGAGGGGCTGGCATTGTAGTGTGGAGATCGCAAAGATTAAATGATATGTTTATATATATATATATATATTCTTTTTTTCCTTTCTCGGGGCAGTTTATTCACTTAGTTCGTGTATGTGGAGTTACCCACACAAACTATGTCTTGATGTCTGCTATCCATATTGAATAAATTTTCGCCACTCCAGAATATTTATCTATTTAATATTTCTGTAGAGTGTTGGATAGTACCCTCAGAGATACACTACTGTGGAGCTTTTGGTACCGCAAACTTGTATGTATAAATTCCTTGTCTATATATATATATATGTGTGTGTGTGTGTGAGTATTCTATTTCAGACACTAATCTATTGGAAATGCTTTTCTGATCTGCAAATGACCACCTCTGTATGCAAAAGGATAACTCTAGAACTCTTGCATAGTCGCCGTATTTTGAACACAGAATTCATCGTTCTTCAACACGCTGCATATCATTGTGCCATACAAGCTCACCATTGGAAAATATAAGAGAGTAACACATTGGGTCAAGATGGCAAGGTAAATATGAGATCCTTGTTAGTGGCTCATTTCTTGGATCAATTATGATGTCTTTATTTTCTGGAGGGGCTCCATTTTCACCAATACACACAGCAGCGATTTCATTACTTGTAGGAAAATTGTACTACCTGATGTCCAGACCTCGTCTGAAGTCCAGCTCATATTTACAGGGAACTGTGTTTTCTTTGAGTGCACATGTCTGTTCTTGTAACTCTACCAAATGCATATTTTTACATAGTTCAGTGTACTTTTCATCATTTTTATTGACCCTGGTTGATAAAAATGATGACTGGTACTGAGGTGGATTTAATCAATTGCACCCTCCCTCCACAGATTTTGTGGTTTCCTTCCTGCATTAGAAATATATATTTAGTTCTACAAATATTCAAACCTAATAAATGCATGGATTGGTAGGAGCAGGTTTTGGTGAAGAAAGAAAGAAAGAAAGAAGCATTGAAAATGATTACAAGTCCAGCAACCTATTGGAAATGAAACGTCACTGCTTCACTTCAGTTTTATACATATAAAGTAGATGTGAGATACCCAATCAATGCAGCTGTCCACATTCTTTATGGCTAATAGACTGGTACTTTGATAAAAAGCTAGCTTTGACTCCGTGACCCAATAGTGCAGTACCCTAACCCTTACTCCAGAACCTTTTTGCTTCCAAATTATATCCAGCCCCCAGACTCCAAGACAACTAGTGCTGTCTATATTTACAAAGGTCAATTCTGAAGAAATGGAAAATTGAGGTATGTTACTGTGCTAACAAAACAAATATCTAATGTGTTGGCCAGAGCCTTTATTGTGAAATCCACTCTGTAATGAAGGAATTGGTACATTGCAGAGGTAAGATGACCCAGTTAATAAGATATTGGACTGCACATTCTTAGGTCATGACTTCAAACTTGCTGCAGGCATTTGGTTGTGTTTCTGAGCAGAACATTTTATTTACTCTACATATTGCCTCAGTTCACCTGGCTGTCAGGAATAGGTTACCAGATCAGTTGGCAATGTTAATTTGAGATAAACCAGCATCCTATCTAGGGGAGAAGGATTTTATCTCACATCTGCTTTATGCAATGAAATGAAAGCTAAGCAACTGCCCTTAAGTACTCCTCAAATCTTAGTCATTAACACATTTTTTTTTTTTACTCACCTTATAAACTCTTAACATCCTGTTAAAAATATTCTAAGTCTTGTAATGATTGAGCAGAGAATCCCTAAAAATGGGGTTTTTTTACAGCTTAATTATCTATAAAATTTACAGGTAGAAACACAGGTACTTGAGGTGTTTTAACACAAAAATAGTTTACTTTTACCATATATATATATAGTTCAGTTATTCATGTCAATTTGCTGATGCAGTACCGTGTGGAACTTTTCCTTTTTACTGAATATCTATTAATAATTTCTCCAGGAACCATATGAATGCTTTTATTCTTCAGAGACTTCAATATCCTCAACTGGAATCATAGTCCATTTTTGGAGGACGGATAGGGATTTTGTTTGTTTGTTTTGTTATTTCTTTTTATACTATCCTCACTTAAGATAATTAAATTAATGACATCCCCTTCCCTCTCTCTTAACTTGTTGGCCATTACATCTACTTTATTTTGCCAATATATTTCCTCTGCTCGTTTGACAATGGCTTCAAACCCAATCTTACACACAGTTATCTTCTAACATCACAGCACAGCTCTTCACAAATGTGGAGTCTGAATTCAACTCACATCTTTATCTTAGGAATACAGTTACTTCCATATTACTACCATCAGCAGCAGCAGCAGCACCACAATCACTAAATCATCAGCACCACCATCACTACCATCATCATCACCACCACCATCACTACCATCATCAGCACCACCATCACTACAATCATCAGCCCCACCATCACTACCATCATTAGCACTTATATCACTGCCATCATCAGCACCATCATCACTACCATCATCATCAGCACCATCACCACTACCATCATCAGCACCACCATCACTGCCATCATCAGCACCACCATCACTACCATCATCAGCCCCACCATCACTACCATCATTAGCACTTATATCACTGCCATCATCAGCACCACCATCACTGCCATTACCACCACCATAACTGCTACCACTACCATCTCCATCAACACTGCTATCACTACCATTACCAACACTGCCATACTACTTCCATTAACAAACAATTTTAACAGTACCATTCCAAAACTACCACCACTACAACTGCCATCATCATCATCTGCCATCATCATCATCACTACTATTATTAGCATAACTATCACTACCATTCCAGCTCTACCAACAAACAACCACAAACATTACTCTCAACCTAACACAACTACCATTACTACCACCACCACACCACTACTACTACCATTACTACCACTAACAAACATTTCCAGTAATACAACTGTTACAATCTCTACTACAACAGCTGTAACTACACATACGACGGAGCCTCTACATAGCCACTCAACCTGCTAGAAATAGCAGCCAAATCTCCCTTTAATCACACACTATAATCTTAAATAAGGAAAGAATATATTGGATATTGTAGTTTTAGATACTCCTAAAAAGATAGGGTGGTCACAGCTGGAATGTCTTTGATCATAGGTCTGCTCGACCAGGGCTGATCTGGGACTAAACAACAATAACAACAACTATTATTACTACAACCTGGTGCTATCACCACTACAATCATGACATCTGCTACTGATATCTGCAAACATACAGAACTGATTTTATTACCTAATAATCTTTTGTGATAACGTTATCATTTATTATTGGAAGTTGTTATGGTGTTGGTTGTGGGCACTGCAGTCTTGATCTCCACTACAACTAATATAATCCACAACATGGTATTAATATACACCACAGCTAATAAAATCCACAATCTGGTGTTGATCCATACCACATCTCATAGAATATACTACATGGTCTTGATCCATAGCACAGCTAATAGAACCTACAATCTAGTCTTGTTCCACAACACAGATAATAGAATCAACAATCTGATCTCAATCCACACCACAGCTAATAGAATACACAATCTGCTGTTCATACCTACCACAGCTAATAGAATACACAATCTAGTCTTGAATCCCACCATAACTAATAGCTTCTACAATCTTGATTTGCACCTCAGCTAATAAGATCCAATAAAATGGTCTTGATCCCTACCACAGCTAATAGATTACATAATCTCCTCTTCATACCCACCACAGCTATTAGAATCTATAACATTGTCTTGATCTCCACCACAGCTAATAGAATCCTACAATCTGGTCTTGATCTCCACCACAGCAAATAGAATCCACAACATGATCTTGATCCCCACTGCAGCTATAAGAACCCATATTCTAGTCATGATCTCCACCACAGCTAATAGAATCCTACAATCTGGTCTTGATCTCCACCACAGCTAATAGAATCCACAACATGATCTTGATCCCCACTGCAGCTATAAGAACCCACATTCTAGTCATGATCCCCACCACAGCTAATAGAATCTACAATCTAGTTCTGATCCCCCCACCACAGCTAATGGAATCTATTATATGGTTTTAATCCCCATCATCGCTTATAGAATCTACAACATGACATGATGCTCATTACAGTTGATAGTATCCACAATCTAGTCTTTAATCCCACCACAGCTAATAGAATCCACAATCTACACTATGATCTTGATCCCCCACGACAGTTAATAGAATCTGCAATAACAACAAATCCACAACTTGGTCTTTGATAGGTTTCACTTTTATTCTTTTCCTGAAATCATTCATTTGTAAAGAATGTCAAAACTTACTGCTTACTTTCCCCTTCCTTAATGCTCATATATCATATTTGATTTTTAAAAAAAACAACAGATCAATCAATATTGTTGGGTATTTGTTCTTCTTTTTAATATTGATCTTTTTCATATGGGAGGTAGAAATTGAATCGACTCTAGTGTATTGCTGTTATTTATTTTATTAACTCCAAAAGGATGAAGAGCAAATTCGACCCCATTGGGATGTGAAGACAGATTGTAAAGACACGACTAAATACTGAAAACCATTTAGTCTAGCACTCTGCCATTTCTGGCACACCACAACCTTTACTATTCTTAAATATTGATTTGTTTTGACATGGCTCAAAAGCTGTTTTCTGTTGGGGAAGATGTATAGTACATTGGGTTAACCCTAGAAATATTGCTGGTACTTATTTTGTTGACTGTATAGAGATGAGATCAACCCTGGCTTGATTTTAATTCAGAAATGAGAGGAATGAAACTAAATATTGAGATGTACTGCCTATGATCCTTTTAGGCTCACCTGGATTGGTGAGATTGATGATGTTTATTATATTTAGTCCAATGTAGAGGGTGGAATGGTTAAGTGGGTATGGTATTAGACTATCAACTTTCCAAATCTGCTGCAGGTGTGTCATTGCTTTTAAGAGTAGGACAGTTTATTCTGTAGGCACCTTGGTTCACTTAGCTGTCGGGAATATGTATATACCAGATCATCAGGAAATGCTATCTGCAATAGACTGGCACTCCATCCCAGAGGTGTTTTATCTCTCATCCACTTCACATCATAAAACTGGAGTTAAACACTGGCTTCTAAAAGCTTAGGAGATATTTCTTTCATTTAATCCCATATCATATTGTCTCACCTTAGTTCTCCATATTGTTATATGTAAAACTGGTGGAGATGTTCAAAGCCATAGAATGTTAGGCCAAATATATTTAATACTATATCTAGCTTTACTCCTCTCACTTTCAAGTTGAGATTCCATCGAGATCTACTTTGCTTTCATCCTTCTAAGATTGATAAAATAAGTACCAGTCATATACTTGTCTTCAATCAGAGGACGAAATTATATTAAAAATAAACAGTCAGTGTTAAGCTCATTAGAAAAGAAAAAAGCCCTTTATCAACTTAGAAGAGAGAAAAGGGAAGAAAAATGTTATATGTATTCTTTAAAAAGTCCTGATATTAATGGACGCCAGTAGTTGGTTTCTGTAGAGGAATGTGAAGATGGATGGTGGGCAATATGTCGGTCAGGCACAAAAAGAAAGAAGGAAGGTGTGGGTGGCAAGCATGTGTGAGTACAACAGTATGTATGTGTGAGCAGATGAGTAGAAGAGATGAATGGTGTGAATATGTGTGCATCTGCATGTGTAGGAGGGAGGGGGTGAAAGGAAGGGAAGAAGTTAGTGGAAAACTAATCGATTGTTAACTCCAGCAGGAGCAAACATTCCCAGTTGGAAAATCTATCATTTTTCACGAAGGAAGCAGGTGGGCCATGGTGTTGGAGGAGTCTGCAGACAGCAAGATGATAGTAGGAGTTGCCAGTTGAGTTGAAATGGTATTCAACAGGCTTAAGGAATTCAGTGTTATTACATCTCAGATCAAGTAAAGAAGTCAAATGCAGCAAATATTCATGTATGCTGCTTTGAGAAATGAAATAATCTCTCAAGAACTCATCTATTTGAGGAAGACCTACAATAAAATATTTCGACCTTGTTATTGGTACTTTCAATATCATTACAAAGACACGAGGCCTTAGATATCTTACATACATATACCGAAGAGGAATTATTGAACTGAGTACATTTTATTTTAATTTCCTTTATATAGTGGTGATATAATTGCTTGAAACAGAACTGCAGCACTGGAAGATAACGAAAGTCATTAATTTTAGTGCTCCTACTTATTACACTTGTTAGCTGTGCTTACATACCATTGTATCTCGTGTCTTCATCACTGAGACAGGACAGAATCAGTGGCAGGGGTACAAACTGCCAACTCTTTGGCCAGTAATCCAGCACTATATCAACTCAGCCTTCTCCAACTTTTGGTGAAGAAGAAATAATACCATGCGATGTTCATGCCTTTATCAAGCATTATTAGTATCATAAGTCGGCAGATTGGTAGAGTCATTAGCGTGTCGGACAGAATACCTTACAGTATTCGTTCTGGCTCACTGCGCTCTGAGTTCAAATCCCGCCGAGGTCAA
>JAOPJM010001842.1:458105-471330 GCA_027124095.1 Muusoctopus leioderma
CTTATACCTAGTTTTTCTCTCATCTCATCTGCGCTCTGTCGTTGACGTACACTAACATTACACATCCAGCGGAGCATACTTGCCTCATTTCTCTCCAGTCTTATATATATATATATATATATATATATATAATGTGTGTGTGTGTGTATGTGTGCGTGTATGCATATATGTGGATTGTATTTTTTTTTTATCGATTAGTCACCTTTAAGACTGGTGGGACGGAGGGAGGAAAGTATCCTCAAACCAGAAACCTGGCCTCAATGCTTGCAACAGAGTAGACTCTGCTAAAGGCACCCTGGTGGTGTTAAACCGGACGACGGATTAAGTCTACCACCCAAGTAGGCCACAGCGTGATTAGAACTCAGAACGCAAAGAACCGGATCAAATACCGCAAGTCCGACACTCTGCCGATTCGCCAGTCCCACGCCTAGACTGGTACTTTAATCTATCCCGAAAGGATGAAAGGCAAAGTTGACTTCGACAGGATTTGAACGCAGAGCGCAGTGAGCCGGCTCGAATACTACAAGGCATTCTGTCCGACTCTGCCAATTCAACACCTAGGCAACAATACTAACATGACTTATTAATTTAGAACTTATTAATTTAAAATAATGTAGAACTTCTATTCTATGGTTCCTGCTTGATGTCACATAGAGAGAGTCATATTTATAGAAGTGAGGAAATGAGATGTTTTGAGGCGCAATAAATTTCCCTAAGACGTTAACTATAGCACATGAAAGTTTAGAAACCACATCATGCTTTCAGCTTGTTGGGAAATTACGCCTTGCTCTTCGGCATTGCCCCAACAATATTAAATGTAAGCCCATCAAATTATGTTAAAATATATATATATATATATATATATAAATGTTACAAAGAAAAAGAAACTAAAAATAAATACATGTTCGGGGTGGGGGGGGGCAGTAGTTTTTATAGTTATATTTTATTACATGTTTTTATCTGAAGAGGTACGGAAATATATATTTTAAAAAATGATCTTAATGATAATGCTTGAAAGAAAGCTTGTTTGACAATACACTGTAATTAATGTGTTGATTTAACTTATTTTGAAGATAATAAAATAGAACGGGAACGAAAACTTATTAAGGAATATCAAGTTCTCTAGTTTTCTTTTTTTAAATTCTAATTAGTATCTGTGGAATTCATCAAAGAAAGTAAAATGGCTCGATTTAGTTAACGAAAAATGTTAGTGAATAAATTACTATGAAATTAAAATATAATAAACATAAGATTATTTAAACAAGTAAATAGATAAAATCTTAAATAGTCTTTTCGCTGTTTTGGGGGAATTAAAAAAAATTAATCAACAGAATCCAAAAGAATATATTAATCAGATAAGATTTGAATGAGTAGAATGCGATTTTAGTACGAGATGCCAGGTGAAGGCCCAACTCTTTACTCGTATATGGTTCGCGATCACGAATCATTACTTTTAGAAAATATGTTTTTGTTTTTTTTACATGTCATTAAATAATAACAAAAAATGTTTTACGAAAAGAATGACGGCAAGCATTTTTTTTTATGTAGAAAGATTTATGGACCAAACTATTTACATTAACGAACGATGTCATTTCTTATATATTTACAAAATTTGAACTGTTTTCATTTATTGTTAATGTAATTTCTCACTCTCCTTGATAAAAAAAATGTTTTCAAACCTATCTATCTGGATATTAATAGTTCGTAGGAGAGAAAGAATTTATAATAGTGACGAAGAAATAAGATAATTAAAATGAGAATAGCAAAATCTGATTTTTTTCCCCGGAGTAACTTCCCTTCTTTCCAACTCTGTCCAATCATTATATTAAGGTACTATTTACATATAAATCCGCACATTTTACTAATATTCTTTTTATATTATCCTAGTTGCATGGATATATAATCTTTTTCTGTATAGCTTAATACTTTAATTTGGAATAAATATTAAATGTTCGATGAAATTTTGTTTTAATTGATCTTTTAATTTGTAATTGAAGGGTAGTTGGCATTAAGTAAACTATTTTTCGTCGCGTATTCTCACATAGGGCGTTAAATCTAGTATGTGTGTATATATATATCTATATCTATAAGCAGCGTGCAAGTAAACGGCAGTCGCCAATGAAAACTGCGAACTGTTTAGACTTTGTTGGGATGTACAGCTTTAACTTCAATTGCTTTTATTGTAATTTGGAAGTTACTGGTTTTTGGAAAAACGACGAATCATTTGTGATTGATGTAAACGGTTGATAATGGATAAAGAAACGCAAAGTGAGATGAAACACGAAATGCCTATGCAGAATTCCGACGTGGATTTCTCTGAAAATCAAGGTTCCGATCCCGAAAGTATAGGTAAACAAATGTCAGATTCTGTTCTTCATCACTGTCGCAATGGGATTGGTAAGAAGAAGCACCGTCGTGGTAAAAGACATCATCGGAAATGGAAACCTTATAACAAATTGACTTGGTCTGAAAGACAGGAGATGGATGAAAGAGAGACACAACGAGCGACACAAAAGCGCGAGGAAGCTTTCGCATCAGGGCATCCGCGAGCTCCTTACAATACAACTCAATTTCTAATGGAAGATCATATTAAAAATGAACCGGTGAGGTCGCCTTATATACATGAAGAAGTTCGCCACGGGAAAGATCCTTCTACCAGCTGTGATTCATCCGAGGATTATGAAAGTACAGACGAAGAAAAAAACTTTATTGCTCGGGAATTCTCTGAGACTTATGATAACATCCATGCTGAACGGTTACAAACTATGTCTAAAGAGTCTCTTATTAAAGAATACATAGAATTGGAGTCTAGATTAGAAGGGGCAGAAACAAAATTAAAAGAAAAGGAGACCTTGCGATATGTACACAAAAAATCAAGTGACGGCTCCAATGAACATTCTCTTAGTAGCGAAGAAGAGGTGATGGATTGCGAAAAGCGAATCCTTCGAGATGAATTGCAGCGATTACTTTCTGAAAATGAACGCCTAAAAGCTGAGAATGAAAAACTGAAGAAATGTCCCACAGTAACCTAATTGTGGCCAGAATATATATATATTTTTTCTTTTAAAAATTCCAAGATCCACTCATTAATCTAGGTGTCTGAAGGTTAGTTAGGAAATATATCGAAGAACCTGTGCAATGCATGCTCTCTTTTCTCTTCTCTCTTATACACAAACTTTATTTTTATTGGCGTATCCATACACAGTATGTATACACTTATATTTCCTGATCATTGAAGACTAAATCCCCTTTTTCTTTTATTTCTTTGAAGAAAACAAACAAATGTTATTTTTAGTTGGTTACCATGGCATTCCATATTAACACTTTTTAATAGATAAAATCGAACCGTGCCACTATTTAATTTGTTAATGTTGATACAATAAGTTTTTTTATATATATATTTTTGCATCGGATTGTTCATTTAGAAAAGAAAGAGTAAATTGATTGATATTTACTTAACATTGAAATGAATCAGACAAACAAATCGTTAAGTATTTGGTTGAGATCAACGGAAGACTAATGAGGCAAGGGGGATGTCATTATTTATCATTCAGGTTAATGCTTATAGTGTTCCCCCCACATGTCATTTATTTTTACTGTTTACTTTCCATCGAAAAATATTCGGCAATCATGCACACTTAAACAAGTAATTGTGAATATTTTTTATTACATACGATGTAAACCTTATGTACCTTTTATCAATACTGTAATTTCTCACTTTGGTTATTGCTAAGATAATTAGCGCTACATTAATTTTTATTTTTAACATTTCAAAACCTAACAAGTTGTGACGCTACTTGAATGAATAATAATAAGTATATGTTCATTTTGTTTTTCTTCTGTATATGGGCCAAAATTGTGTAACAATTCTGTTTATTTGGTCTAGCTTGCAGTTAGGGGTGAGCAGTCAGTCATTGTAAGGTGATAAACTCCTTGTTTAATCTCCGCCTGTTTTCGCTCCGACTGCAGCTTGTTCTACTGTGTACTTCGATCAACCAGCATTATTATTATTAACTTTCAACAACATGCCCATTATTTATATCAAACTTTCATTGTTCAACATTAGCTTAAGACATTTTCTTTTAGCTCTTCACAACAGTATTTGTCTGTTACACAAGTATTACAATTTTACACTATTTAAATACACTTGAATATATATAACCTTGTATTTAGGGAATTCTTGGCTTCGATGTCTTGAATCAGTCAATGTTAACTCTTTTCAATAAAGCTTTGCACATGAAATGACATACTGTTTGGGGAAACACCACCTCTTAAGTTATTTATTAGGATGTTTGGCTCTGACCGTTCTGTTTTCTCCCTTTTCTTTTATTGTAAGTTCTTTAGTTATGTTTAATCTTTCAAACATTTTTTCCCCACATGAGAGCCAATATAAGTCATGAAACAAACATACGTTACTCTTTTTCTGTAAATCTTGCAGGATGTTACTATTTTTAGAACTAGTTCTATTCTATTGTAAGGAGCCCTAGTAAATAAAACTAGGTATCTCCAATTTGATCTAAAAATAACTCTGCACAAGTATGTTGATGTGCGTTTTCTTTTGAAAGATATCAAGATACTTTTACAAACTGCCAGCTTGTCAGTTTGTATTCCTACCAAGTCATCATAAACGTGTTATTACCAACTCAACAGATGTTTAATAGATCGGAAGAATGAGAGAGAAAATAATTGAGTTTGTTTTCCCTTTTCAATAGTTGTTATGGGTGTTAATAGTTGTACCCATCAATTCTAAGAACATATAAGCCTTGTTTACTGTCATTGGCGCTATTTGCAAACATCTTCTGTATTGAATGAAATTCATCATCTTGTCAATCACTGCAAGTACTTCAAGAGTAAGATAATTTGAGGTGATAATCTCTACTGGGGTCAAACGTATCGTTTGTTCACACCGGTCTTAGTTGACATTTTTACTCTTACATCTAGATACTGCAGTTGTTTGGCAAGAACAATTCATATATATATATATATATATAAAATATATTACAATGTTTTCTCATTGATTTTTTTTTTAGCAAAGTAAAAAGAAATGCAACTCATTCATTGTTCAAATACAAACCGTTTACACAATAAAGACTTTCTAAATTATTAAATTATGTCGAAGAAATTCACCAACGTGGTGCTTTCTTAATTTTGTTTTTATTTATTTATTCATTTTTATTTTATTTTATTTTATAGAGGAAAAAAAAATGAAAAGAGAACTTTGACACAGCATGCATAGTATCTATATCTATAGCTTTTCATTTTGAAATTAAGATTTCATCTAATAAATTTCATGTTCCATTCGACTGAGACTTTCTTTCTATTTCATTCCTTCCATCAAACCCCACTGAACATTGCAAGGCACAACCGAGAAATACTTAATATTAAGATATTTGACTTCTTGAAATGAGAAACTATATCGATTTACACATTGATTCCAATCTTTAAATAGTTTTCTGTTTATATTTTGATTCTTTTACCTCTAGTAAAGTCAAAGTTAGCATCTTTCATACTAAAGTGTCTTGCAAATTATTAAGGACCTTAAAACTGATATATAATCATCGTACTTGTCATTTTAGTATCTCTTTCCTTAATTCTTGGATGGGTTTGCAATGCAGCATCTTTCTATGTGTCTCACTCCTGTGTCATCTCATTTTTGAGGTCCAATATTCACAGGCTGACCACCTTTCAAGTCTACTTCCTCTACAAGTACCTACCACCACAAATCAAGATGCCTTTCTAACCAGGTGATATCCATCCATTCACATGACCATACCATCTCTTCTTTATACATTGGTTAACTCCTTTTAATGTCAAATAGTTTTGTCAATCAATCCAATCAGTCATATCGAACTCATTCCTGTTCAATTGCTGCTGCCCACGTTCCACAGCCGTGTACCAACACATTTACACACCTTATATAGACTATCTTAGGAATGAAGAGAGAAGCCCTTTGTTGCCATAAAAATTAGAAATCTAATGAACTAATGCTGTTTACATAGATGATATAAACTATATACTGTTTCTAGAAAGCTAACTCCGATTTCCATAAGTCTTTCCTTATCATTTCTTAGATGCTACTGAGATTTTGAGTTCACAGCCTAAACCTTCTTAGTCTTTTCTGTTAATTGTTTTGCTATTTAACTCTAGTCCAAGCCCCAAGTCAGCAGACAAATTTTGCACATTCTTTATCCCTGTTTTTTGGCCAAGGATGTAGAGAAGTTGAGGATAGCCTGTGTTGTAATAACCATCTATACAATAACTGTTCACTACTGATGCTGATGTGCTCTTAGCACTTACATGCTCTGAACCACTCAATAACTATTCATTTACCCAATTTTCTTATTGCTCATCACTACTGTGTGTGACCCAATATGAAACCAAGAAATGTAAAGTTGTTCGTTTTCAGCTAAGATATCCTTAATTCTGACTAGCTTTACAAGATCTGCTACTTGCATTATTTGATTCATTAAGTTGAGGCCCCCCTCTCTAGTGTATGTCCTTCCCCTCTGCACCAATTAATACAGGTACTACTACACCAGCCATTTGGAATAACACTTGTATAATCTGATATGCCAAGCCAGTCATCGGTGAGATCTTCCATTCTGATCTACAGTTGTCCCCTCTTTTCCATTCATATTCTTTGATCAACAAACTCTTACATTCTTTACAATGAAATGCTACTTCAACCAATCACATTGTCTAGCAATTCCGAATAATTCAACACCTCTCTTCACACTGCACAATATTGGTAATTTTCTTACTCTGATTTTCTCCTAGTTTTCTTCATTTTGTTGCCAATCTCTTAAATCATAAGGTCACTGTGTTATTCTTTCTTCTGCCATATCAGACTAGAGCCTTGATCCATCCACCCACAAATCTGGTCACTGGTTTGCACTATATTGTCTCATAAGAATACTCTACTCTGGATTCTTTTTGTCACTATCTATATAAGCATTTATAGAGATAGTGTTATGTAGACAGGGGATATCCTTCAACTTTTTTACACTTTAAGGCTCGTCTCTCTCTACTGTTGTAGTTTTCAACCTAAACTCAACTATTCTGTGTTGCAAAATTTTGAGTATTTCTGTTGCAGATGAAAGCAAAATCAATTTAGCTCTCTGACACATCTGATTAGTAGGTGACTACTAGGCTTCTTGTAATTTGTGTTGCAGATAAATTTGTTTACATGACATACCTGAAACTTCATCTCTTCATTCTATGCTTAGCCTAGTACACCTATCCTGATATAACCTTTAAGATCCTCTGCTAAAAAAAAAACACTATCCTTCTACTCATCCTTTGAGATAGCTTTCCACAAGGATCTTTGAAATTTGGTTCTTCTGCTCACAATTCCAAATATCTATGTAGAGGTACTGATATCTTGTCAAATTAGCTAAACACTAAAGTGTATATATATCTACAAAATTATAACTAACTCTCAGAAAAACTTATACCCAGTTTCATTTTTACAACTCCTATCAAGTGGCCTATACTCTAACTCATATACTTCAATGTAAATATACATATATATATATATATATATATTGTGTGTGTATAGGTATATTCCACATGGATGGATGTGTATGTACATATATAGATGTGCACATATATATATAGGTATATCCCATCTATGTGTGTGTGTGTATGTATATATATATATATATATATAAAATCTGGATGTATATATGTATACGTGTGTGTGTGTGTGTATATATATATATATACACATAATCATCATCATTTTATGTCCAATTTCCATGTTGATTGGTGATTTTGGCCTCAGTCAGTTCTTATTTGGAGTCATCACTCCTAGGTGGGTCAGGGGATCATGTCTCATCTGTACATGTATGTATATATATATATATATATGTAACGTGTGTGTGTGTATAGGTATATTCCAAATATGTATGGTGTATATATACACACATAAAAATACTATATATATATATGTGTATATATTTATATATACATATATGAAAATACTATATATATATATATATACATTCATATTCAATTTTCAGTTATATATCTTTACTTTGTTATCCTAATAGATCTCCCTTATTCATTTCTCATTATAAGAGAAATGATTACTAACTATATGTAGAGATAGAAATAAAATTAATTGTTACTGTCATTGTTTCATGTATTAAATATACTTCAGTAGACCCTAATGCAGTTTTAGATTAGCAAAGGTAAGGCAGTTCTACATAATCCAGCATTTATTGGTATTCTGGAATGTGTTATTTGGTTGAATACTTTCCTCTACAACAGCCTCCTTATGATATGGAGTTACTATCTTCTTCCCAGGGAGGTAAACTGAGGTAATTAATGTAATAAATATTTCTCGATTCATAGTTTATCAGACATATCCATGTCTACAAATCCAGCTCCTTAATTCCCATGACTTCCTTGTCAGAATTTGTATTAACATAAAAGCTATTAGCTAGATATTTAGCATAAGTCTTTACCTTGTTAGATCATTTTTTTAGCTTGAGTTGTCATAGTTGTCTGAATTTGATTCTGGTGTGGATTGTCCTGGCTGTCATTTCCTCCATATAGTACAATAAATTATGAATATATTATGCCAGTGTTAAAGGTTTTACACTTCAGTAATTTTTAGTTTTTATTTCAACAATTTGTAATTATAATTTTTTTTTTTAAATAGGTTATTACAATTTTAAACAGTTTAGCTATATATATTATTTTCAAAATATGTCTAGATATAGGGTAGGTACCATCCGTATTACCTTTATCTAAGCTAATTTTCAGACAACTTCATATCCAATAAGAATATTCCAAAAAAATTATATTTAACTATCTGACATATCGAGTGAGCATCCCAATATAATATTTTTAAATTGTCAGTTCAGAATTTTATTAACAACTTAATCAGTTTTAAAAAGGGCAGTCAACTTTAAAAAACTATTCAGTTTGTATTTAAAATAAAAACCAGAGAATAAGATGTGTACATTTTCCTTGTGTGTCAGTGTATTTAACATGAGCACATGGTTAATGAGGAAAATTGTGGCTTTCACTTAGACATCAAATTCTATATTGTTTCTTCTATCTTTGTGTTTTTAAATCAGATGTGAAAACTTTTGCCTAGCCATTTTAGATTAAAGGTTTATATGGAAGTAACATGATATGTCTGTTTAATTTTACATTATTGGAAAGATCAACAGCAGTTATAAACAATATTGTTATAGTGTAGAGAAAGCTTTATATACACATGAACATGCATGTGTGAATTGGATATTGTATTAAACTATTTGTGTCCTTTATGTGTTTAAATCTGCTGCAGATGTAGTGTGGTTTTTGAACATCTAGTTCTCTGCAAGAAGTATAAAATTTTTGGAGGGTGGAGAGCTGATCACCCATTGATAAATACTTTTGACCATAAAGGATAAACATTTGACTCGTATCATTCAAGTTTCTGGGATATATATAGATATAATTTTATTAATGTATAAGTTGGTCTTCATTTCAACAGTTTTCCACAAATGTAATTTTTCTTGATTAGTTTCCTGCTAGAACAAATATAACATCATAAATAGTTTGTCATTAAAAAACATACAATCAATAAAACAAAAGAATATCAACTGGCAGAATCGATAGAGCATTGGACAAATTGCCTTGCTGTATTTCTTCCAGCACTTTACATTATGAGTTCAAATTATGCTGAGGTCCACTTTATCTTTCATCCTTTTATGGTCAATAAATAAAGTACCAGTCAATATAATCAACTATTTCCCTGCCCCCAAATTTCTAGCCTTGTTCCTATGCTAGAAATCATTAATAGTTTATATGATGAATTAGTACATTGATATTTCATTTTATTGATTGTATTTTTTAATGACAAGCTATTTATAATGTTCATTAAACTATAGCTATAATGCACATATTCCTTTGTTCAGTACCAGTTAATTTTATGGAGTTGTTAGTACTCTGGTTAAGTTATAAGGTGGGAAAACCTGATAATATTTAATCATCAAGCTTATCTGTGATTAAATTGTCTTGCCCTAAGTTTTTATATATTCTTTTCTTACTTATCTTATCTTTTATTATTACAGATTGATGAAACTGGTGGAAGCTAAAGGAAGTGGTACCACTGTCGCTGCCTATGTAGAAACAATGGGTGTTGTTAATTGGCCCACTCACCATAGAATGGTACCATTGTTTAAATATACATTACAAACTAATTTCTTCATATTTGAAAGAGAGGTTTAATTGGTATTAGCATTAATTTATCAACATGCTTTTCTATTAGTTTTATGACAACTAATTATGTAAGTTACTGTAATAATATGGATATATGTTTAGCAGTGAGATAGAAGGCTTTGAGCCGATTTCATTTTACCATCATATTATATTGACATCATTATTTGATTGATCCAGCCTCATGGTTGATTAACTATTCTGTGTAGGGTTTATTAACCATGTTATTGTTTAACTACTTTGTTAGCTGATTCTCTATAGCCATAAACCATCTATATCTCAGATTCATATCATTCAATATTGTTTCATTATTTGTTAAATACAGTAGCAAAACAATCAGTTTGCTGATTTACTTCTTACTTTCAATGTTCAAAATTACAGAAATACATATAGGGCATTACTGTAACAATGTTAGTGGAATAGGTTTTATTTAAATTATTGCTTTCATGGTTGGTGGGCACTAGAAGTTCACTTTGCGGTTATGTGGTTTTGAGTTCAATGCCACTGCATAGAACTTTGGAAAAGTGTATTCTACCATAGCCTCACATCGACCAAAGCCATGTGAGTGAAATTTGGACAACAGGGGCTGTGTGGAAGCTCGTTGTCGGAGGGTCAGTTTCTGTTCTTGGATGGTAGACTTAATCTGTTACCCAGTTTAACACCACCACCTGGTCCTTGGGTGCCTTTAGTAGAATCCTCTCTGTTACAAGGAATCTGGGCCAGGTCTTCTATCTGAGAATTGCTTCTTCCCACCAGTTACATAGGCTTTGGTGAGGGTTATGGGTGCTGCCCTTTCTCTGACTAAGCCTTTAAATAATGTGATAGACTGAATATATATTTCCAATCTGTAGTCATTTTAGATATTCAATTTTACAAATTTATCTTCCTCTAAATAAACTGCAAGAGTTGGAGACAAATCAAATTTCAGCTCTGACTTATTTAGGATTGAAATCTCATCAGCATAGATTATACTGATTAATTCTCATGTATTGCATGTGAGCCTGTTTTTAATTCGCTATCACAATGACTGTCTTAATTATGACCATGTCAAATTTGAAACAAACATATTTTATACAAGGATTTTGTACTTTTTTTTAATTTACAGGACAGAAGTACTCCATATAATGGATTCGGTGGGATGTGAGATTTTACTCTCTTCACTTAAGCTTAATAACCTCCATTTACCTGGATGAATAATGACATGTACTTGAATGGTACAAACATGGACAGAGTGTAATTCGGAGAGAATAGTATCGGGTACCACCAGTTCATCTAAAGGGCAAGTAAAGTTAAATGCTTTGCCTAAGGACACAACACAATGCCTGCAGCAGAATTTGTAAATCAAGCATCTGGTACTGCAAGAACTTCAGCTTGAGAAGGGATTAACAAAGTAGTTTCCATTGATATCCTGAGGAGTTGCATTGGCAAGTGGAAAAATTATTATCACAGATGAAGACTCATGAATTTGTATCCATCACTGATAGTGTGTGGTGACTTGAGCAAGGCATTGAACTTCTTGTCACACTTACCTGACAGAAGAGCAGGTAAGAACAGAAAGAGTGAGAGGGAATGACTTGATAGTGGAGTAAAAAACTAACTGGTAATTGTTAAGTAGTTTACAGTGCGAGAATACATTCTCTTACCTGATATAAATATTTTGCTAAAATATATATACTTAACTCTTAACATCCTGTAGGGCCCGATTCCCACACAGTACGGCATCGTCAAATTGATATGAATCTTTGAACTATATATATAGTGAAAGTGAACTATTTTTGTGTGAAAATACCTCAAGCACTTGTGTTTCTTACATGTAAATTTCATAATAAATAAGCTGCAAAAAACCCCATTTTTAGGCATTTTCTGCCCAATTATTACAGGACTTATATAATTTTCAACAGGATTTTAAGAGTTAAAGTATGATTGAAATCTATTAGTTTCATATCTCTTTTTGCTTTGGGGTATAAGCATGAAATAACAAGAAATTATTGGAACAAAGATGTTTACATTTGGATGATCTTCATCAGTCATGGAATTGAGATAGCTCCTGTTTTTCAACTAAGCAGACTGAGGCAAATCATATACCTTGCCTACTGGCACAAAACAGCAACTGTAGAAAAATTCAATCTCTTGCCTTTGTAGTCAGTAGCTCAGCACTTTAACCTAACAATCCCTGTGAGGTTAAAATCACCATAGAATGTACTTATAACATCCTTAACCTCTACGTGTATAGAAAATGGTATAAGTGATAAGTGCTGCAATGCTGGTTATCTTATTTATTGTCGTGATGGTTCATAAATTTTTGATTAGTTTTAAGAAACTTGTCTCTTTCAAATGTAACACTACAGCACAGCAGTAGCAATGTCTCAGATACATATATTTTTATCATTTCTGGGAAAGATAAGTAGTTACTTGGCTAAGAAGTGATGTTTGTGTAAAATAGAAGTAACACCAAGTTTAGCATACAGGAAAGATACACAGAACTAGATGTTCAGAATTTGTGGAAAATGTTTAATACCCAGTATTTAATCTAATCAGTCTTCTTCTATCAAAGTTTTTGTGATGAAGCTTAACTTTGATGAGTCTCATACCTATCAAACATACATTGGGAGGGATATACGCCAATATATTAAAAACCAATGGAATGTATACGACATCCAGTCAGTGGCATCTATACCACTGTACTCATGAGCAGAAAACTAAGAGTTTATTGCATTGCAGAAGACATTTCTCACTTTTTTGTTAATATATCTGCAAGTTACTATTGTTGGGTGGGCTATAAATATAATCAGTAAAACTTATACTTGTTTCTATTGCTACTAAAGTTGCACATATACAACTTCAAAAAAATAAAGAGTTATGACTAAAGATAATTTCACAAAATATTTGTTAATTGTATGTCCCAAAATTAATATATATATATATGAAACACTGAGCGGTGAACGTTTGTTTGTGTTTCCTAATAAACAGACGTCCGGCCGTTTAGTGATCAGTGTTGGTGACAGGAAGA
>JAOPJM010001842.1:471430-495703 GCA_027124095.1 Muusoctopus leioderma
CCATCCACTTTGAGCTCCCTGCACTTCTTTATACAGCTGTCATCCTCCATACACATCACATGCCCATACCAGTGCAGTCTTCTCTCTTGCACAATACACTGGATTCCTCTTATACCCAGTTTTTCTCTCATCTCATCTGCACTCCGTCGTTCATGTACACTAACATTACACATCCCACTTAAGTATAATTTTGTTGATTGATTGTGCTTCACAGCAATCTATCTGTTATATAAATATAACAGATAAATATAACAAAATTTGTGAATAAATCTAAAAATAGTAACATTGATTACATAAAAATATAGCAGTGAAATATTTTATAAGTTATATTCAAGAAACTAGTCTTTAATTTGAGAATGCTATTTTAAAAAGCTTTTTGCAAATGTAAATATTTCGAAAGAAATTTAAATTGTTAAATTAACTGCACCAAGAACCACTGTTAATTAAGTTTTCTCACTGCAACACAAAAAAAAAACAACTAAAATCTTCATTTGTAATTGGGAAATTAGTATTTCAGTCTATGCACATGTTTAAATAAAGAATAGGAATTTAAACAGTTCAAAAGAATTTACTAATGCTTTTCAGTCATTATTCCATCATCAAATAGCAGTGAAAAAAACATTACAACAGTTACATACATGCATAGAATAAAAAACAATGTCCAAATAATTTTAAGATTACTTTTAACCCTTTCATTACAAAACAGCCTGTGGTCCTAAGATACCAAAGCACCCAAGACTGCTACGATTTACCTATTCATATTAAATGAAAACATCAACATAAATCTCATTATTGTATTAGTGATAACATATGATTTCACTAGATAAAGACTTGCTATACACCATCCAACATGCTTACAACATGAATTTTGTCTTATCCAAACTTTTTGGTTATTTGTTTTACAAATCCTGTTTTAAATGCGATAGTGTGCAGATTCTGGAGTAATGTTTTCCTACTGGATGTTTCTTCCAATGCCAATCACTTTAATCAATTAGGTTAAGTTTGATTCATAGGACAATGGGCTTTGCACAAGTGAAACCCACAATATTTTGACCCCATAGTCCAGCATCTAAAATTCAGCTATATGAAGAGAGATTGTGTTGCTTCTGTTTAATTTTATTTTATTTATAAAGAACACTATATACCAAAGACAAGAATTTTAATAAGAAGTTCTCTCTCCCAAGCTATTTCAAATTGCTACATCATTGATATTTTTATAAACTGAAATAAGGGGAGGGGAAAGAAAGAAAAAAAACATTCTTTTACTCCTTCACTGGTTTCAATCCCTATTTGTCAAACCACTATGTTAGGGGACATTTACTGCACTGGGATTTTAAGCAGTGTCAAGACATACGGAGACAGGCACATGCACACACAAAGACATTATATATACATATATATATATATGACCGGCTTCCATACAGTTTCCGTCTACCAAATTTCACTCACAAGGTATTGGTCAACCCAAGGCTATAGTAGAAGACACTTGCCAAAAGTGTCATGCAGAGGAACCGAACATGAAAAATACTTGGTTGCGAAGCAAACTTCTTAACCATACAGCCTGAATTTGAATTTTAAAAATTTCAGCTTTGATTGAATTTCAAATTCATTTGATATTTTCGACCTCCTCCTTTTCAGTTTATGAAAAACAAGAGTATCAATTCACATTCTAGTTTTAAACTTTCTTCTGGAGAATACACAGATATATACTTTACTTGGCAAAAATCGAAAGTGTCTGCCAGAAAACCCCCAAAATAGCAAGCTCAGATCAATACTACTATGTGTGAATATATGCTGAAACAATGATTTGTCAAATTTAAGTGATAACGAAAATTAGTTTAGACATATCTGAAAACTTAGAATTTTTTTTTCCAGTGCTGGAATTATATTTATTTTATTTTTGGACTTCAGTTTTTTATTCTTAAAACAAATACAATTACTATATTCTACTGATTACAAAAGTGTCATTCTTATAATAATAATACAGGCTAGGTTAAAGGTTTCTTTAGAAATAGAATTACCAGAACGTGGTTTTCCTTGCAGCACAAAGAACAATACAAGAAATATACATATTATAAGAGGAAGAGAATGAAAATATCATAAAAACCGGCAGTTTGTTGACATTTGGGAACATCATAACTTACCTTAGACAAAATACAAACATATGATAGACCAAATTTGAACAACAAGAAGGAAAGAGCAATAAGATATGTAGCAAGGGAGATAAACATGATACGAATTCTGAGAATAAATATTTTTATTGTACAAAACATTTTCATAATCTAAACTTATGTATTTTCCATTATAGTTTTGAAACTCTGAGACTTTAGAAAGATGCTAACATCAGGTCTTGGAAACATTGTACCAAACAGATGACAAAAGATCAGAATATATGGAAATATACTGTATGACATGCCTGATTAACATGATACAGAAACAGACATTAAAATAATTATGACTTCAAGAGCTTCAAGGATTTTAAGTTTAATTAGTAAAACTTTCCCCTATATATAAAGATAAAGGAAAAAATCTTAAAGAATCTAACTCCATCAAATATATAAAAAATAGTGTACCACTTACTCTGTTGGTATTTTGGAGTTTGAGGAGGCTGCTGTGAAGGCTGATTTACAATTTCTTTAGAAAGGTCACCTAATAGTTCTTCCTTCTCAGTTTTGCGAGCAAAACAAAAGTCAGAGATTTTGTTTTGAAGTTTTAATAATAAACGTGTAAGATCATTATAAAACTGAAATTGAAAAAATAAATTTATTGAAAAGTAATAAATTAAACTATAACTTGTTAAATAACATAATTACTTTCTTAAATGACTAAATAATATTTAATTATAGATTTAAATCGTTACAACATACCGTAGTGCCTTCTTGAAGATTATCCATCAGTTCAATGTACATATCAAAACCAGCTGCCAAGTCTTTAAGCATGGATTCTCTTTTGGCACCAGACTGATTTGAAGCTTTAGCTTTAGAGAATTCAGAGTTTGAAGTCTAAAAAGAGGAAGAATATTTTAAAATATGAAATATGTATAAGATTTATAAAGTTCAATGGGTATTATTATAAAAGAAAAATAGTAACCTGAATCTTATTCAAAAGAGCTTTTTGTCGGTTAATGCTGTCTGAAACTTGTTCTCGGAGAGGACCAAAAATCCTGTTCAGTTCTGGCAACGAGATGGCTTCTTCATTAATTAAACCATCCTGAGACATTGCATTCAAAAATTTACCTCCTAAAAAAAGAAATTAATATTTTTTTTATTTGATAACAGGTTTATAAATTCCAATAATTTGATAAGTAGACTAAGATTTTGGAATTTCAAAGTCAATAATGGGGAATTTTGAAATATTAAGAAGAAAAAAAAATTGAAATATTTAAGCAACTTACTAATATCAAATGTAGAATCTTTAATTTCTCTCTCAATTACTTCCCGCTCAGCTTTTATAGTTTCTACTTGCTCCATTAGTTTGCGCAAATCCTGTACAACATTGCTGTCTTGTAAGGCAGCAGTTGGATTAGTAGAAGGCAAAGAAGATTTGATGTCTTTCTGTGAAATAAACCAAACAAATAAATAATTTGAAATAACTAAAAAATGTTTATTGAAACCTAAAACACTTTATGTAAAATGGTTATAATTTGGAATGGTTTCACTTTCATTGTTATGCCGTTGCAAAAATAATTATGGTAAATTGGGTGGGGGATTATATATTTTTCTTTTTTCAATCCATCAGATTACCTGTAGTATTAAAGGACAACCTGAAAGGTTTAGAATTCCTTTGGATTTAATGCACTGGAATTTACATCCTATTAATGCTTATATAGCACTTTGAAAAATTAGTCCATGTGGAGCAAATGAGACAGAAAGCTAAATTAACCTTTTAAGCCCTGAGAGAAAATGGTTTCAATTTTACTATAGATGACAAACATTAGTATTTCTGATGTCAGTAGTAGTGAAAATTAAACTGAAGATGAAGAAATTTATGTAAACAAATAGAGCGAAAACTATATAGATATTGATTAAATTGAAGCATTGGGAAGTGTTTATTAGTGAATGCCATAAAAATCTGTTTCATACACAAGGAGGTAGAAAGCTTTTTCTGTCATTTGAGCTTATGAGGTTGCAAAGAAAAACTTACTTCTGATTTGGAGAGTAACAGTATAGCTTCTTTATGTTTGTTGTATTTTTCCTGTACAATCTTATCAGCTTGGATAGCAGTATTCAGAATCTGTTCATATTTTGCTGCTTCAATTTTCATTGTCTCAGTAAGCTGAGTTGAAGAAGTACGACTCCATTTTCCTTTAAACTGTTCTCTAAGTTGAGAGTCAGATTTTGCTTCCTCCTCAAGCATTCTGGTGGACTGAAAACAGGTTGAAACATATTAGAAATAATAGAAACTAATATAAAAATTAAAGCAAAATTTACACTGTATATAAATAACTTATTCGAGACATCTCCCTCAGCAATTTAAGGAGATTAAAAACACACAAAAAATAAAAATATAGGCTAAGAATTTGGTGTAAAGTTTTCATCTAGAAGTTTTATATATGGACATATTTACTCATCTAGCCAGCCTATTTACATTTCACAAACATTGAAGTATTATTCATACTTTATTTTTAAAGCTAACATTGTTATAATACTGCAATGAAATATTATGTATGAATCTATAATTGATTAAAATTTTTGTATGCACATTTTTCTCAAACTAGTACCACACACAAACATACATACACACACACATATATATATATATGCACACATTACACATCTTTATATGCATATATATATATATATATATCAGTTGATGATTTACTCCATTGTTACTTAGTGTTTCCCACAAATTATACATACACATGAGCGTTCAGACAATGTCTTGTGAATGGTGGTGGTATTCTCACGGTGCACTAGTTAAGCCCCCCACCGTAACAACCAACTTGTAAGGTTGGAACCATCTACATATTCACTCAAGAGATCCTGTCTTTCCAAAGGTGTTGTATATCGAGCATCCATATCACCTCTGGTTTGGTATCGAAAGGAATTACAAGTGGCTCACTGAGAACACTTTCAAGAGTTATCAGAACCTTCACTCATTTAGGTTAATAGGAAGAACATTTCGACTGCCCTATCCCAATTGATCTGGAAACTCAGGGACCAAGTATCTAAACATCTTCCAATAACTTGAAGCAATGTTGATAAGGCCATACAATATTTCAACAGATCACAAAATTACCCAATTTAGCTTTTTTCCCCTGCTTAGTCTGGAGGGAAGGCATCATCCTTTTTTCACGGTGCCCATGACTGGTGGGAAGAGGAAGGTAACCTCAGACAGGAGACTTGGCCCGAATGCTTGCAACAGAGTCAACTCCGCTAAAGGCAACCAAGGGCCAAGCAGTGGTGCTAAATCAGGTGACAAATTAAGCCTACCACCCAAGTAAGCCATGGCGGTATTTGAACTCAGAACACAAAAAGCCAGAATAAATAACCCAGAGGCATCTCAAACAACGCTCTAAGGATTCCACCAGCCCACCACCCTAGACTGGTGCTTTATCTATTCTGAATAGATGAAAGGCAAAGTTGACCTTGATGGGATTTGAATTCAGAGCGCAGTGAACCAGAACGAATACTGCAAGGCATTCTATCTGATGCGCTAACAACTGTCAATTCACCACCTAAACCTGAGAAGTTTAAAATATTGAAGTAGCCAGCAATATCCCTCAGCAGGAGATCCCAAGTATTATCTAACTTTTTGCTATCGGAGGACGTTTCTCAAGGACCATTTCCAGATGCCTGATTATCCCAAGCCAAATGACAATTATATAGGTATCTGGTTTGACAAGCTGAGTGACCTCCCTTGACGATTATAGGCCTGGGTAGGTTTCCTTAGATTACAGTGGTCTAGCTGTTTCTTGGTCTACAACATTTTTTAACACAAGACCCACCTTGACCAATAGAAATCGGCTTAACTTATGCACTATAAGAATACCATCAGCCTTCACGAGACATTGTTAATCTATAAATATAAACTCTACATGATGTACCGAGTGTTGTTGAATGAGGAGAGTGTGTGGGAGAGAGGTGGCCTACCCCAAGTAGACCCAACAGGGAGACCAGCTATTGAAGTTGACTACTATGGGGTCGAAAGCATGAGGTTTTGAATCAGAGAAAACTGCTGGACCATCAGGGATAGTCACTGTGATGCTGAAAATATCTGGCAAAGTAAGACATATGCTAGTCACTTACATAGGCAATCAGGTAGTACAGGGATGTGTCATACCCAATGACTGGCGAGCAGTATCATCAACTGCTACAAGAGTAAAGGAGATGCTCTAGAAAGAAGCAACTAGAGGTATCAAATTAATAGAAAAGGTTATGAAAATAAGAGAGTTATAGCACAAATGATTAGGAAGAAAATTAGCTTAGCTGGTTTGTGCTAGGATGGGGTACCATCAATGCCCTCTTCCTAGTGAGACAACTACAAGAGAAGTTCTTAGCTAAGAGTAAGCCACTATAACTAGCATTCATCAACATGGAGAAGGCCTCAGACAAGGTACCACATTCTGCAGTCTGGTGGTCGCTAAGAAAACTGAGTGAAGATGAATGGCTTGTGAGAGCTGTTTAAGATATGTAGAGAGAGAGTGTTAGCAAGGTGAAAGAAATGAGCTTGGTGAGGAATTTAACATGCAGGTAGGTGTCCAACAAGGCTCATTTATCCAGGCCATAACAGGAGACTTTAAGACTGGCTGTTTGTGGGAACTCCTGTATGCCAATGGCCTACTTCTCATAGCTGCATCTGTTAGAAGACATTCCAAACGTGGAAGCAAAGCCTAGAATCTAGAGGACAGAGTAAACCTAGCAAAGACAAAAGTATTAGTTAGCAGGAAAGAAGACAGGACTCTACTGCTGACAGAGAGGTGGCCATGTTCAGCATGCAGAAAAGGAATGAGCAGGAACTCTGTAATGTGTACCCAGCTAGATGAAGAAGCACCAAGTGATCCAAGTAGAGGGAGCCTGCGGAAAAGGAAGACTGAAGAAGGCATGAGAAAAAGTGGTGAAAGCTGTTCGCTGAACAAAGGAGATGACAAAAAACCGCAACAAGTGGCGAGACACTGTACTGGAAAAGACCTGTCCAACACATGCAAGCATGGGAAAAACGGACATAAAATGATAATATAGATATATATATATATATATATCGATATTCCCTCTAAACCATGCAGTTGCTGTATCGGTGTCACGATAAAACGCATCCAGAACACTCTGTAGTGGTTGGTGATAGGAAGGGCATCCAGCCGTAGAAACCATGCCAAGTGAAACACGAGTCTGACGTGGGCCGCTGACCCGTCTAGGAGTGGTAACTCCAAATGAGAAATCGACGCGGGCCAAAATCACCCGTCCAACCCATGCCAGCATGGAAAGCGAACGTAAAACGATGATGATATATATATATATATATATAACATCATCGTTTTACGTCCGTTTTTCCATGCTAGCATGGGTTGGACGAAGATTTCTTGAGGCAGCATTTTACGGTCGGATGCCCTTCCCGTCACCAACTATACTGATTAAGTATGGGATTTATATACACATATATATACATGGAAGAAAATTATGGACAAAACATGAACAAATGCCTTTTTTCCCCCCCCCCGTCATATATATATATATCCAGTAAAATTTCCCTTACTTAGAACCTCTATATTTCAGCACATTCTGCAATTTAGCACTTTTTTGCTAGTCCGGAATGAATGAACTCTATATTTTCGTATTAAAAACTATTCTATATCCTAGCATCCCTTATTCTAACACTTAGAACTTATTTGACTTTAGATTTTCTAAAAAGAATTTCTGTAACTTGACATGAGGTATGAGCATGGTGTAAATCTTTATATATGAACACAGATACACACACACATCACACATGTACATATTGATTTTATCTTGTTTATTTATATCCGATTCTCTCTATAATTTTATATTCAATAACTTTTTTTTAGATTGGTATTTTTATTCCTTCGTCTAAAGAGTATTTTACAGTACCTTTTTTGAGTTTTCTATTATTGATCTGTCATTTAATTTACATTTTATTGCTCCTACCTTATTTAAAAAGCAACTCTTCTTGCTTTTTCATTGTCATCAGTTGTCATAATGACTTCTAATCAACTTACCTTAAAAGCAAGTGAGTCATCTAATCAGTGTGCTTTAGCCTGTCAATTCAAAGTTTGCTGCAGAATGGTACAAAATATTTTGAAGTGGAAGACCGAATCGATGGAGGCTTACAATAACGAGTCATCAGATAAGAAAGTTTTAGAATCTGAAAATTTAACGAAATCAACAAATTCGTTTGGGAGTGGTTCAAATGAACACGTGCAGCTAAACTACCAGTGAGTGGACCACTTATACATGAGAGAGAGCCACCAATTGAGGATTTTAAAATATCTGTAGGGTTGGTAGCGAAATGGAAAACGCTTCACAACGTAACGTTTGCACCATAAGTGGAGAGGTAGGCACAGCAGACAATAGTCAAATCAGCGATTGGAAAACAAAAAACTGCAAGATTTGACAAAAGACTATGAACCATGAACACAAACTATCGTGGAATGCTGATGAATACGGTACTTGCAGAAATGGAAAAAGGCCACGATGCTAGCAGCCTTAACTGTGCTTGACTCTGTTTATTGGCTAGCGCATTCAGTGAAGATCGAAGCTAGTACTGTATCAAAATGTTTCGCACGTTGTGATTTTGCAGGAATGGCAATCATGGACAACGAAGACAGCAATGAAAACTCCAGCCTCGATAGCGATATAAAACTCTGGAAAACCGCTATACCATCCAAAACAATGGATATGCTTCAAGAATTCTTTGAATTCGACAATAACACTGAGACTAGCCAAAGTCAAGCCGATGCTATAGCTGATATCACTGCCACTATTCCTGTCTCTGATAACACATCTGAAATTGCGAATGACAAAAATGCATACAATGGCACCTATTCAAAAACAAAATCCAGCAAGGGCACAAATCATGGATTGTTTTGACTTATTGGATGATAATTATAGATCCGAAAAAATGATCGGCAAAGCTTTTGCAATTACACAGGATAAAGTAGAAGTAATGTGACGTTTCAATAACAATGCCAAGCGACTGGACATTTGTAAATTTGTTTCTAAATCTTAAATAAGTTTTAATATCATAAATATTATTCTTATAACTTTTTTATGCTAATTATTTTTTTGATGACTAATTTTTACTTTCATAGTTTTGAATAATATGTGTATAAACAATCTTCATTGATACAAATAAATGATAACTTTGCAGATTTTTTTCAGGTCTCATTTTACTTAAGCATTTAAAATTTCCCAAATGTGGCACTTTCTATAAGTAGGCAGTTTTTATGCAGTCCCTTCAGGTGTAAAGTTAGGGGAATTTTACTGTGTGTGTGTGTATATATATATATGCATACTTATATTAATATATTTTTCAGTTAACATGTGGTAAACTAACCTCGTTTAGAATTTCTCTGTTACGTCCTAATAATTCTGGTAAGTCTTGCATCATTTTATTGAGGCTTTCTACTCCACCATCCCTTTTCAACTGCTGAGCCTTTTCCAGTAAAGAAGTTGGGATACTATCACCAGAAAGATCTTCAATTGCAGCAGGAAGATTTAGAGAAGCAAGCACACTGAAACAGTCAACATAAAGATATGCCAAATGAAAATTTCATATATTTTTTCTCAACAATAATAATTTGGGACTAAAAAATTTTTTACTTGTGGTTCATTACAATTGATGCTTTGAGAATAACATTTTAAGATAATGATTATGTCAAGTACATGCTATATTGAATAGTTCTGAATGGGTTAAGGGACTTCCTACATTTTGAGATATAAAAAGCTTTATTAGAAGAAGAAAAAAAAAAGCTAAGTAATATCTGAATGAAAACTTTTGCAAATTAGAGTAAATTTCACCTCTGCCTATTGTCAATCCAATGCAATAGGTGTATTTTCGTACAATAGTTTCAAAACATAAATGAGGAAACTGACTCAAAAGGAAGTTAATATTCTACAAAATTTAAATACATTTTTACTTTGCAAATTTTCCCTACTTTGAGGTATTTTCTCACATTAAGAACCAGGGTTGAAATCAATCTGAGTCACCTCACTTTTGTAGGGTCTGTTCTCATTTTACTCTTTTTTTTTTTTGTAACAACAATTTATTCACATCTTTTCCTAATTCTTTTAACTAGAAGACATTAACAATTCCTGAAAAATAGTCACTAGTTTATCCTTCATGTTTTAATCCCTACATACATTAAAGTTGTAGAATCACTACTTTTACTCGGGTTCTTTATCAGGTCATCAGTTAAAAAGAGCAAAATGAAAAAATGGTTTGTTGTCACCAGTATTCATTACCATGTAAATCAAAGTGTCATGTAACTACTCCCGTAAATTGAACTAAATTGATTTTTCACCTGAATTTACTTTCGTCATTCAAACTTTATGGCTGAAAATTAATGTGTATAGACCCACCTATTCAACAACAGAGTAGATTCCTTCAAACGACCAGATTCTTGATTAATAATTTGATTTTTTCGATTATCAAAAGCAACAATTCCATCGTGGACTGGGAGCGGAACCAGTTTTTGAAAAAGATCTTAAATGTAAAAAAGAATAGAGTAATTACTTTCTGAAAGTGATTAAAATATACTCATAACAAATAATTTCAAAAGAATAATCGGTTACCAGTTGTCAATACCAGTTGCAATCATATATATATATATATATCATAATGAGTCTGCACAAACTGTTCACTTACCAACAAATTTTGAACTCATTGTTGAAGGTAGAGGAGTTGGCTTGGCAACTGGAGCTTTTCCAACAGGAGGTAAAGATTTAGGGTCAGGTATTTTCTCATGATAAATAAAATCGTTATCTTTTACAGCCAATTCTAGAGCACGTACAATCCTGTTGTGTTCAGTGCGGAAACAGAAACTACCACTTCCTCGAGTTTGTGAAGCCTTCATTAATTCATCAGCATGCTAAAATAAATGAATAAAACAGTCAATGATGACTGGTCTTACACACAATTCCTCAGACACATCTAAGCATGTTGGATGTCTGAAGACAGTCACCAAAATATATGAAAAAACACATCCAATACACTCCATAAATAAAAGAAGCACAATTCCAAAGAGAAAAAATTCATTAGAATAATTTAAGTAAATGAACTAAAATCCAAGTCAAAGAGAGAATTAAATGTAACCGAAATGTGCCTGCTCTTCCACCAAGAAAAGGTAAATTGAGGTTTCACCCATTGGGTTACTTTTAGATGGAGACAAAGAATAACAATTTGAACTTCTCCACTTGAGTTAGCAAGATAAGCATAATGCTCTTCTTTCAGAAAAAAACCCACTCATGAAGTTCAATAACATCAGGAATTTAGGAGTTATTAACAATAAACTTGAGGTTGCTTGCAGGATATACACTTAGATCTTAGAACTTTCCATTCAAGGGATTCAGATGTTATAACTTTTCTCGAGCCTCCTCTGGAGTGTTGCTGCCCCTTGAGTCTCCTACATTAAATACATGGAAATTCAGGCCTCATGGAGAACAAAAATAAATGTCATGGCAGATTACTGGGATTATATCAAAACAGACTATTCTTTCAGATGACGCCATGAACACTACACCAACTGTACAATGTAGAAAATAAGCCATCAATATGACACAATGTTAACATGGCTGAAAAAATATACTTGACTAAATACACTAGTAAAACTTACACTCACTGTACACAAAAACATTGTAGTAACTATTTCACTTCAACTTGCCATGCACTGTTTAACATCATTCCGGAAAATATTGAGGAACAAAAAGATCTCAAAATCTTCAAACTGTATCTGAGCAAATTCCTCATCACTGAATACTCATTAATTAATAATCTGGAGTTACTTGGACATGGCCCGAGTCATTACTTCCCAAAAATTATCTAAAATGTCTAAGGTAAATATGATAGCTCACTTAAGGTGGTAGAAAAGTTCCATCAGCAAGGGGATATAATCAGCTAAACTAAATGAAGTCAGAAAAAGCTCACTGGGAAACGTTTGTAATAGAAATAAGTTTAGTTTAAAGAAATTCTACTTTAATGACAAAGAGAATCACTCAGAATAAACAATGGACCATGACAAAGAAATATAAAACCTTAAAGTAAGAGACCTAGACTATAAAACAAAATTTATGATTAAGAAAGGAATGCAGTGAATACAAAATAGCTGAGCTGTGGATATGAGAGAGTAGAAACTAGTGATTGTTGGCGGCCACAAAAAGAGACGGGAATTAATTCCAGATATGACATGAGAAACCCCAGGTTTACAAAAGTACATAAAAAGTCAGGCAGTATGGGGAATGCAATGCTGCAGATTCATCTTCCCTGGGCAAGCACAGAAAATTGATTATACACCAAATAGTAATATTTTATGGCAGTAACATTTTGGAATTACAAAGCTT
The DNA here is from genome assembly GCA_027124095.1 of Muusoctopus leioderma. Lineage (NCBI taxonomy): Eukaryota > Metazoa > Mollusca > Cephalopoda > Octopoda > Octopodidae > Muusoctopus > Muusoctopus leioderma. The sequence goes on from JAOPJM010001842.1 coordinate 483,943, forward strand.
AATCTAAAAAAAAGTTAGTTGGAATTTAAAACTTACTTGTAACCAGGCAATTTCTTCACCATAGCTCTTTTTCTTTTGAGCAACAATACTCTGGTGATATTCAGCCAATGCATGAAATGCTGCCTGTTTCATAACAGTAGCAGGGATCCAATCCTAGTTCAGTAAAAAGTCTCATAAGTTCACTTAATTACAAAACTTTTATTCATTTATTAATTACATCACATAGTTATATAATAGACTGAGGAGTTTATAATTGAAATACACTGCCTATGATTTTCAATTAATTTTGGAAATAATCAAGAATTTAGAGGGATTTAGTAGAATGACTGACTTTCTTGTCATCAAATTAGTGTCTGGAACATAACTTAACAAAAAGTTCCAACATACAATTATAATGGAAGGTTTATATCTAAATATGAACACTTTAAAACAAATGGCTTATCATAGAACCAAGGGCGATTTCAGGCGGGTTGGTATCAAAAGGGTTAAGAGTAAAGAATACTTTTAGAAGTTCATCTTTTAAAATTATTTTACAGTATATGAAAACTATCTTACCCTTGGCCATAATTCCCTAATGGATGGGAGTTGTAAAAGTTTCATAGCATCAGCATAAAGATCAGAGCATTGTAAAGCAAGTTTTGCAACCATGCCATCATTCATATTATCTGGTTAATATAGATGCAAAAATAGAAAATAAAGAGCAATTATCCTTAAAATAATTTTAAAGATTAAAAACATTTCAATAACACTAACAAAAATTAAGTTTTGTTATTTAGCAATTAAATTCTCCTTTTTGAAATCATAAATTCTATACAAATTGTGAATAAAATAATACTAATTTAACTTTTTGTAAGAAGTAAGCTGATATCATAACTCACCAGATGTTGCTTTCCTGTAGAAACTCTCTTGTGCTTGTGCTAACATAAGAGCACTAATAGCAGCTAACGTTTCTGGATTCAAGTCAGGTGTAGGTTCTTGTTGAGTATGGGACAATACAATATCTTTCAGGTGGCCAAAAATACCAGCTGATTGCTAATAATAAAAATTAGTAATATTTAATAAGAAAAAATATAAAATACTTTTGTTTATACATACTGTACAATTATAATTCAACACTAACTTTGGTTGGCAGATTTTTAATCTTTTACCACTTACCACAGAAAGGAGAAGTCTGTAAACTTCAAGACACATTCTTAATCTTAGTGGCATGATAAATATTTTTACTGTTGGAGGTCATAAAAATTATTAAACTACCACAATCTCTGTCTATCCATTATGGAAACAGCTTTTAATGACTGATTCTCTCATGCTTGCATAGATATTAAAAATCCTTAAATCAGCAACAAGGAGTATAAGTACTTTAAACAGAACACTTTAATTATTTACTTTGTCCACCCGATGCTGGATTTAAGAACTGATAATGTCGTGGTCTAATAAAAACAAAACGAGAACTTCAATAGGACTTTTCTTTACATTGTTGTGTGAGTAAATAGGGGTGAAATTTAGTCATAGAACGTGGAAGAATATGTTAAATATATAGTGTAAATCAGTTCCAAAGCAAACAATTATTTTAGACTACATCTTACAAAACAAAATGATTTGATGTATTAGATGACATCTATTTAGATATGGAAGAGATAGAGAACCATGAATAGAAGACAGCTGGACATTCCTCCGTGACAACTTGTAGCCAGTCACTGACAAGTTCTATGGCTGGAATAGGATCCTAGCCAGCAGGTGACATAGTAAGAGAACACTACAGAAGATGGCTGAATGGAAGAAGGTTAACAAACATAGCAATAAATATGATCTTAATTTCTCCCCTAAAAATTGTCCATCATTTGAAGCTGAGGATTGTCCTGAACAAAAAAAACTGTGCATCAGCAACAACCGAACATAAGCTGTCAGTCCTATTAACCCTTTTGATACCAAACCGCCCCTGGTTCTATAATAGAAAACTGCTCTTTTTAAAGTGTTCATATTGATATTAAAACATTCTATCATAATTTTATGTAAGGAAATTTGTTAAGATATATTCCAAGCAACATCTTAATAATGAAAAATTAGTTATTTTATTAAATCCCTACCAAATTCCTGATTATTTTCAAAATTAATTGAAACACAAGCAGTGTTTTTCCATAGAAATACGGTAACGAAAGGGTTAAAGAATAAGAACTATCCAACATCATAAGCTGCTAAACATGTGTAGCCTACCAAAAATACAGAAACCCAGGCTTTCACCAATGCCAGTTGAAGAGACTGAGCAGGTCATATTTTTAGCAGGTACGTAGTTAATTTCCTTTCTCAACGGTAAAATTTGCTCCCATGTAAAAAAGAATTCAGCACGTTTCATAGAACAAGACCAAATATGACCATTATAACTTGCAAAATAATTATCCTTGATGTTGTTAGCCTATTTATAATGGTTCTGACCAACAAACCTTTGTCAGTTAAGGGACAAAAACACCACAGAAATGCCAACACTGTGCATAAGAACAGCGAACTGTCAAATCAAAAACAAGATATACTACAAATAGAAAGGGTGGCTATGGGTTTACCATTATCACTGACAATGGCAAACATCTATATGAAGCATTTTGATGACATAGACCTGCAACAGACTCACAGCTTGGTTGAGATACATGGATGATAATTTGTACTCTGGAAAGACCAATAAAATGTACTTCCATTCAATTCACTGAAGTAACAATCAACTAACTACCAGTAATAGTGCAAAGAGTAGAAAACAAGTGTTAGAACATCTGTTTATAAAAAAACTGTTTTTTGACCTGGTCAGAACCATAAGCTGACCACATCAAAGGTAATTATTTTGCAAGTTATAATGGTCATATTTGGATTTGCTCCAAATAGGAGCAGATTTTACCTTTGAGAAAGGAAATTGTTAACTAGGAACCTGCTATAAATGACTGCTCCAGTACCCTACTTAAACTCCATCTGTACAATGTCAAGAAAGGAATTGTAAAATGTTCACAGTATCAGACAAAAAAAAATCATTTGAATCAGCATATAAAGAAATAGGGTACCTAAAGAGAACATTACTGAAAAACAAATATCCAGCTCTTCATATAAGACATGTATCCTCTTTCAAGTATAAAGTAGAAATTACACCAGAATCCACTGTAACCAGAAAAAATACAGTAACACCACACTCCACTGATTCGTTACCAGAGTAAAACCTATTCAAGAGTGGTACAAAATAAAGGAACTACTTCTATGACATTCCGTGTATTTTCAGGATATCTTATAAAAGAGAAAGTGGACAGACAAATAGGCAAAATAGAAGAATATCAAAAGGCTCTAATGAAAGGGAAATATCAAAATCATAATGGCTGAATACATGGTGTGAAAAAGAAAATCCTTAGGTGATATGGAATGAAATTTTCTTTATAAAGAACCACAATAGAAAATGCAAAATGCAGTACCTACAGTCCTTACTATAAACCTAGCACCAATTTCAGCTCAATATTAGTGCCATTACTGAAAGATTTAACTTAAATATTAAAAGAATGCGCTAATAGCTGTACCAATGGCTTAGTGGATTAGGATGTAATACCCTTCATTTAGAAATACAGGTTTTTAGTTCAAATCTTGGGACAATGTATCAATGGAAACAATGTATCAATGGAAACAAAAGAGGAGTTTAGAAAACTTTAATTGTAGAACTTCAGTTTTATTTTTTAAATAAATAAAAACATACCTGAAACAATTTGACTGAAAGTTTGAGTCCTTCATCAGTATCATGATTCTGAGAAGCAGCAATTTGACTTTGTAAGGCAGCAATGTTGAACAACATGCATACTTTTTCATACATTCCAGAAACAACACCTAAGTAAGAGAAAAATTTTCTGATTATAATAATCATACAGAAGTATACAAAACAGACGCAGAAAACTGGTATCATTAAGATATTTTGGGTTTGTTATTCTTTAATCCCAAGTCTACCCTGACTCAGCAGGACTTTGATCCAAGGCCTTCCAGTTATGACTATCCCCATCCTCGGGCATTGCACATCCAAGATTACATTAATGTTCCTCCCCTTTCAAGACAGTAGGTTGTAATTTGAAAGATTTGGTTGCTATTTCTAGCAGGTCAAGCGACCATGTAGAGACTCCATTACCTAGTTACATTTCTATGGAATTCACACACACGTATACACTATTATATCTGCTCAATGCTAAAAATCACCAGTAGCTTCCAGTCCTTTGAGGTCCCATGGTTATTTGGCCATAACCTGTAAGACTATCCTAGAATTAATGTTACAAAGAAAGATTGTATCATTTATGTGGGATACTCTGGATTTGTAGGGAGAAGTGTTAAACGTCATTGTTCAATGGTACCAATGGCAAACATAATTGGAATATAGGTAATTAAGATGGAAATATAGCTTGCAACCAAATATGGTGAAATACATGCTGGCCCAATTGAACAGACTTATTCCTGACTATAGAATCAACACTTGTTCCCAACTAGGCTATCTACTCCAAAAGAGAGAAAATTGGCCTCCATTATATTAGCTGCTGCCAAACATCTCCAAGATTAACAAGTTTGTAGTCTGTGTCTGACTTTCAAGGTGTTATACCTTCATTTTCAGAGATGATCCCTAGAGACCATTGGAAACTTTTGAAATGATTGATTGGATTACACCCAGTCTTTGAGAAACCATACCTGAGCAACAACAGTATTCTACACAGATATATTTCTGTTACAAATAGTTATTGATACCAGCCTAAGTAAAGAAGCAAGAAAAAATGCATGCTTAATGTATGTATTTATGTAGTGCAGATACTCAACTCTTCACTAATAAATACTTTCCTCTAGTGGAATGTCAAAGGACCTCAGTAGATGCCAGTATCGGCTTTTTTCCCCCTTGTTATCTTGCTCCTGCTAGAGAGTATGTGCAGTTTTAGATCATAGACAAGATAATTTGTCCAAATCTTGACTGATGTAAGAGTATCATGTGAGGGAGCCTGCACACAATTCCAAAATGTCTCATACTTAAAATCATAAGATTAGTTACCATTTATTATGAAGATAAAAGTACTTGTAAACTTGGACAGTCCACTCAAGCCATGTAAGATAGCAACATGGAGAGTCATGCACTACAACCGTATGCTAACAATTTCCCTGCAAGTGCAACTGTGCTTGTCTGTACTTGCAATTGAAGTGTTTGAAATGTCATTCATGAAAATGTCTTCTGAATGCTGGATTAAAAGATTATGAATGGATTTAATTACTCACCAAGAGTCCTTCGCCCAGAGAAAAAGGATTCTTTATCAAAAGCATCTTTCCACTTGAATAGAATTCTAATCTAAAAGAAAAAAAATGCACCTTCATTTTAAATGACTATGATTTTCAATTATCATCTAAATATAAACATTTTCTTCATAACAGAAAGTAATGATGCAACATAGTTTTATATTGCATTTATACAGAAAAACAAATTGATTGAGAAATTAGAGCGTTATTATTATTAACAAAATGCTAATTAATAATTTTGAAGTGAATAAATCTAAATCTAAAAGTAATTATATAAAATTAAGTGGAATGATTAAGAACATGAAATAAATGTCATCTTGGAGACATATCTACAGTTAATTCCTTAGCTAGAATCAACCATTACACCACAACTATATATTTATAGACAAGAATTTTAGCTGAACCTATGAAAAACTTATACATTTATCACCTAAACATAGCTTCTGAAGTGTAGGGAAGTTAACACTTAGTTCACAATAACTTCTTTAATTAAAAACAAAAATTAGAGCTTAAAACAAATTTGTGGAAATAAATAGTTATTACTGAACAAGGTATACTCGAAGTGAACTATTTTATGACAGGGAAAATAACAATTGTAATTCCAATTGAACATAAATGGCCTAAGTAAATATAAAATGTGAATCTGGAAGAAATAGTACATCAGAGAAAGCTATCATTGCATTAAAATTATTCCAGGAAATCATTCAGAAAATAAGTGAGGTATAAGGATTGGTCTTACAATAAAAGCATAGAATTTCACTTAATTAGAATCAAGAGGAAAAAACTGGAAGTTGACTCAAACAAAATGAATTACAACATTAAAGAAAAGTACTATCAAACCTATACTTAAAAAAACAAATTTTTAAACAGTAATTTCCACACACACACAATTGTAATTTCTACTTTGTTATAAATAGGACAGCATCGAAACTGATAAATCTGTTAATGGATAGGTAGATTCTTAATCCCAAGGAGATATAAAATGTTAAAGTAGAAAGAAAAAGCTTTTACGGTATTTAATACCAGTTTCATATGCAAAACTGTGCTTAATATATAACTTAAAATAATGTATTTCCCAATGTATCATAAATTTATGTCACCCAATAGCAATAAAAAATATTTACAGTATATCCAAATGTCTAATCCAACCCACAGGAAATCAATTACAGCCATAAACATTTCCAAAAGTAAGCAGCTATTAGAAAATTCCAGTGGCAGTTTCCTTTTCCTTTTGACTCAGTCGATGCCAGTGTCAAATGTGTGTTTGTTTGTTTTTTTAGAACTTTGTCACAAGGTAAAGCTCAGAGCAACCTGCCATATCTGGTAAATGGTCACTAATGGCACAGGCAGTTTACTTAGACGTGCACTAGCAATTCTGAAAATCAATTTGTAACTGAGAGTAACATTAATATTAAGCAGTTTATATTAAGAGTAACAAATTCTATCTTAATTACATTCATTGATCTACAAAACATGTCCAAAGTCTCAAATGAGAACCATTTACTTTTTTGGTGAAAGTATTCAATAAAATTTCAGAATATGAAGCTAGGAATGCTGACTGCTGATGTTTTTGACAATTGAACTTCTATTACCACAGCCTACCACCACACATTATATCCTTATTAGAGTAGGAGAGGGAGATCCAACAGTTTAGATCACTGAATGTCAGCTAAGTTTAAAACAACCATTATTTGACACATCAACTACAAACAAATTGTTATAAACAAAGCTTCAACATTTCCAGCTGGCTCAGAAGCCTACTTTTACATTTTCTCGCGATATTATTAAGCATTATTTGACTATCTACACCAAAATATATCCCTTCTTAATAAACGGAACAAGTTTCATATAATTTTTAATAATTTTAGCATGGTTCAAGATCTGGATATAAAGTAACAAGAAAGCTCAAAACACCATTCGGGTTCAAGAAAGAAGAAATCCAGTTGTGGCCTTCTGTATAATGAATGAGATGATGTTCAATACTAGCAACACTATATTCTGAAAACTGAAAGGGATTATATTTTAATTTCAATGAAACATTTTTAATACGAGAACAACTTTCTTAGACTATTCAAATGTTTGAAAGTTAAATTGTTAATATTGATTAAAACAATGCAATATACCGTTATGTTGGAAACTAATTACAATTAGATATTGTTTTAAACCCAATTAAAAGCAACGATCCACCCAAAAGCACAAAATGCATGCAAATAGTATAAAATCTAGGATAGTATTTGTCAGAAAATCTGCTACAAGTGTGTGCTGAAAGTTGGTGATGGTAAGAACTAAGGTCTTGTGTCACTACTCCGTTTCAGCAACTAGCTGAGAAACCACTATCTTTCTCTGTTAGCGATCAGTCACTCACAATGTAAAAATTAAAAACTAACAACAAACCAATTCTTTTTAAATAATTTTTTAAAATTACAATCAGATTTAATTAGAATTTAAATCTAAGAAAATGATTTACAACTTTCCTCATATAAATATTAAATTCCCTCCCGCAAGACCAATAATTGTAAAAAAAATTAACTAGTCAATTATACAAAATTAGTAATTAATTTTTGAACAGGTTTGTAAACAGACCTGATCTGTTCACTAAAACTTTCATGCATATTTTCTATTTTATGAGTATTATTATACTCTCATAAGTAACCTATGAGTACGGTGGTCACTCACTAGATAACAGATTCAACTACTATTATGGTCAATCCTACATTGAGAAATCAAATTATATAATGAAAATATATTGTAGCATGATTAAGTGAATTATTTAAATATTAGATTACTATATATAAAATATTCGATATTATGTGATATCTAATCTCACAAGAAGAGAAAAAGGACACAATACCTGGTTTTCTGAAATGGGTAGTTTGTTTTCAATAGTAACAAGTTGGTCATAGTATCTAAAGAAAAGATGATAACATTAATCCAACTAAACTGAATATACAAGATCAGACAATAAATATTTACTGGAAAGAAGAAAAAAAGAATATACAAAAATATTTCTTTTGGTTTGGTCAATTTTGTAAGAGTAATTTACTCAATTGAATCAACCCTATTATATTACTGGATAACAAAATTTACTATACAATATGTAAACATACTCGGTTCCGTAAGGGACTTTAAGTTCTTGGACACACACAAAATAACTGCTAGCTCCATTTTGCATCGACATTTTAATACTAAAACAAATTTTTCTACAATGACCAACCACAATCTCTGTATAATCTGTTATTGTTGAAATGTTTAATTTCAGTTTAAACGTATATATTTTTCATACAACTGCCTAATTGTCAAAGGAAAAGCAAAATATACATCATTTCAGACAAAATAGACAGGCCTTGTGTCAATTTTGAGTTATGAAAGAAATGTAATACAAAAAAATATAAAAAATATAAAACCAACAGCGAAATAAATTATGATAGTCAGTCATTTAATGAGCGAATAACAAATTACTTCGCGTTAAGACTGAATTCAACAACAACAAACCATCACAAGCTCTTGACAGGTCTGGAAAAGTTCTCTATAACAGATAACATTCTTTTATAAAACAAACTACAGAACTTCTTTTCGGTCGGTAAATAAATTAATATAAATCTTAATAGATAGGGTTATTCAAAATATTTAGAGATTCTCATCATGATTTCTTTCACTTTGGATCTCTTAACACTAGTTTAATTTTTTTAAAGCCACTAACCTTAACTTCACACAAGAACATTTATTTATATGGATAAATAAATGTTCTTGCTGACCATTGTCTGACAAACTTAAATTCAAACACCCTCTCGGACATAAAATTTCCACTAATAAAATCGGAGTAATAATGGACTAGCTGTTACTATGCTGACTATTTAACTCCTACCACAAATATTAATTACATTGCGTTCCTGTGGATTGGAAGAATCGTTAGAGCGTCGGGCAAAATGCTTTACCGTATTTAGTTACGGTCATTAACGTTCCGAGTTCAACTTTGCCTTTCATCCTTCCGGGGACGATAAACAAAGTAACAGTCAAGTACTGGGGTCCGATTTAAAGACCCCCCCCCCATCACCAAATTCAGAGACAATTATTTTACATGCCACTGTATAAGCTGTGTAGTTAAGAAGTTCACTCCGCATCTACGTGGTTTCGGGTTCAATTTCTCGGCACTGCACCTTGGGCAAGTGTCGTCTACCATAGACTTGTGAATGAAATTAGGTAGAAGGAAACTGAAAAGCGTCGGAAGGACCGTTCCTGTTTGGGGGCGGTAGACTTAATACCTCACCAGGTTTAATACCACCACCTGGCCCTTAAATGCCTTTAGTGGAGTCCACTCTGTTGCAGTCCGAGGATGATAACTTCCTGCCATCACTTTTGGAGACTGTCCTTTTTCCGTTAAAAACATGTAAAAAAAGGTAAAAAAAACACACACACACACTATGGTCAAGTTATTTGACATGAACTTAAGTAGACTGGCTCCACAAAAGTTGCTCTTAAATTTCATGTCTTACAGAACTGCCAAACAACTTCAAACTGCGTCACTGCAGATCCTCACTGTTATTGTACTATTAATTATTGCTTATATCTCATGCTTTCTGTCCCTTTTTTTATTAATCCTAAAAAGAAATTACTGGTCGTATTATTAATGTTAGATGCCCATTTTCTTAAAATAAACACTAGACCAAAATAATTTTTACACAACGCTAGCACGAGCCAATGAGGGCTGCTATGAATAATACAATCTTAGATACATTATTCCCGAAAACAAGAAGGTGGTCACGGCTGTACAGTTTTTTGATAAGTCTGCACAATTAAGGTTGACCTTGGGCTAAACAACAACCAAAACTGTTATCAACCAATAAAGGAATGGAATTGCCTGCTAAGATACCTCAAGAAAATACCCTAATCGACTTTGTTTCCTCATAACTTTCTTGATAATGCATATTTTTTAATGGAATTTGGCAGAGATACATTTTCGAAGGTGTACATTAGGACTGTATCAATAACATTTACATTTTATTTTTTATTCAGAAAGAAAAGATCGAAAGTATTCAGTAATGATCGGAAATATTATGTTCCCTTCATTTCCAAGTAATCGTAAAAATTTTTCACTTTCTATGTGTCGATTGTTAAGGTCCGCCACAGAATCTTAACGTACACATTCGAAAACATATCCCTGCGAAATTCCTTTAAACAATTTGCATTATTAAAAAAGTTATTAGGAAACCTACTGCTTCTTTGACAGAGTTCCGGAATAATCAAACCCACACCCGCAACTTTTTTGAGGGGGGGGGGGGTCTGGTTTCCTGCGTTTTAAAATTACGGACTATTCCGAAACCCAGCCACTATTTTTTTGGGTTATTCACTCCTTTTAAATTTCGAAATACCCTCACCAAAAAAGTTAATCGCAATCTACACTTTCGGAAATGTACCTATGCAAAACTTTTATTAATAATACTAGCAGAAACACCACTCTCAGGGCAGTCATTACTCTTTCCAATATGTCTTTTCTTAATATATGATGGTAGGATGTTATTTGAAGGAGAAATTCGGCTGCTATTTCTCACAGGTTGAGCGCCAGCGCAAAAGCTTTCCCTCGTTAGCTCGAAGTAAACTTTGTTGTTACTTAGTCCATAAACATGTTCTAGTTTAACTAATAGGCAGAAGATGATTTTAAATTACTTCAGCGACTTGCTTACATTTCCAATGTTTTCCTAATTTAAGACAGTAGAGTGTAATTTGTGAGAGAATTTGTAGAGTGTAATTTGTGAGAGATTTTTAGCAGGTTGAGCGACCATGTTTTATTTGTTAAGCAAACTTCTCAGCCAATGAGCATCCTCCCCCTCCGTCCTCTTTCTTACACTTTCAGAGTGGGTGGTTAAAGTAAAAGGCAAGTTTATTATTTCAGCGGTGTAGCTGCCTTAAAGACAGTACGAGTTACTACTTCATAAGAGAGAGTGATGGAAGGGGATGTTTTTCGGTCACGTATATACATATCGACGCATAAGGATCATTATATATCGTATGCATTAAAAAATTATGAGAAAAAGTCGAAGTGGGGGGCACTAAACTGGTTATTCCATAATAAATTCGTTCCTTATTACCTGAACAAGAAATCTATTTAAAATGTTTTGTAAGCAACTCGAGTGAATGAACTGAAATAGATGTTTTTAGGGCTATTTAATTTAGTAGCTCGCATTTCAGTGTTCAAAACCACACACACTAGTCATGATAAAATATTTCACTAACGTGCAACCAACAAACTTTATCATGTCCAATTGAAAACATCCCAAAAAGGCCTGTGACATATATAGAATCAAAACTTAATTTTCCCCCACTAATAGCTAAAAGTGTTGGAAATGCTTTCAGCATTCACTATGAAAATATCCATAGCTATCTAAAGAAGAATAACAAAAAGCTTGGAAGATAAAATCGACTCATTTCACAGAAGAATGTTACGAAAAGTTATCCATGTAAACTGGCCTAGAATAATCTCAAATAA
>JAOPJM010001842.1:665378-675505 GCA_027124095.1 Muusoctopus leioderma
GAGAGAGGGAGAGAGAGAGAGAGGGAGAGAGAGAGAGAGAGAGAGAGAGAGAGAGAGAGAGAGAGAGAGAGAGAAAGAGAAAGAGAGAAAGAGAGAGAATGAGAGGGAGAGCGAGAAAGAGAGGGAGAGCGAGAGAGAGAGAAAGAGAGTCAGATGTTATCAAGGGAGATGGTAAAAAGAGAAAGAAAAAAATCGAGGAATGTTGTTGCACTGGTGGTGTGTTAGCAGCCCGTGGTCAATCCTGATCGAACGGACCTATAATAAAAAGTATTCCAGCCGTAATAACGGATTATAAGGATCATAAAGGATTATATTATCTAATGTGTCCTTCCCTTCTTTAAGACAGTGGATGTGATTTGAGGGAGATTTGTCTGCTATTCCTAGGAGGTCGAGTGACCACGTAAACGGTCCCTACAGCACGGAAGCTTCTTACGAAGGTAAACTGTACCAATGGTACATATATTATATGTATAATTTTAGCAGGTACCGCTGATAAGGATGCGAACTCTGGACCGTATGGTTGTTTGGTAATCCGCCTACACTCGGCTGCTTCAAGCATCAAGACAAGTTTAAATTTTAAGAAAGAAATACAAATAAGAGTGATTTATCTTCTCTTATCATTCCATACTCATTTAGGATGCTTTATAGCAATATTAAAATCGACTCCAGTACTTGACTGGTACTTTATTTCATCGACCCCGGAAGGATGAAAGACATGATTTGAACTCATAATGTAAAGGGCTGTAACTGTTTACCACATGCATGTTGTTCGACGCTCTAACGATTCTACCAATCCAACGCGGTTAAAATCACCACAGGTATTTTGTCCGTTGTTCTAACATGGTTAAAATCACCACAGGTATTTTGTCTGTTGTTCTAACATGGTTAAAATCACCACAGGTATTTTGTCCGTTGTTCTAACGAGGTTAAAATCACCATATGTATTTTGTCCGTTGTTCTACCGAGGTTAAAATCACCACAGGTATTTTGTCCGATATTCTAACGTGGTTAAAATTACCACAGGTATTTTGTCCGTTGTTCTAACGAGGTTAAAATCACCACAGGTATTTTGTCCGATGTTCTAACGTGGTTAAAATTACCACAGGTATTTTGTCCGATGTTCTAACGAGGTTAAAATCACCACAGGTATTTTGTCCGTTGTTCTATCGTGGTTAAAATCACCACAAGTATTTTGTCCGTTGTTCTAACGTGGTTAAAATTACCACAGGTATTTTGTCCGTTGTTCTGTCGTGATTAAAATCACCACAGGTATTTTGTCCGATGTTCTAACGTGGTTAAAATCACCACAGGTATTTTGTCCGATGTTCTAACGTGGTTAAAATCACCACAGGTATTTTGTCTGATGTTCTAACGTGGTTAAAATTACCACAGATATTTTGTCTGATGCTCTATCTATTCTGCCAATTCAACGTGGTTAAAAATTTCGCTTCGCAGTCATGAGGTCCCAGGTTCGGTGTCACTGCGAGGCATCTTCGGCAAGTGTCTTTACGACTCAAGCTTTGTGAATGAAATTGAGCAGAAAGAAACTGTGTGAAGCCCGTCGGATGGATTGTACTTGTAATTCAAATGTACAGCCTTAGCACACACTGTTTCATGCCGATTCTGCCCGAGAATTACATTAAGGGTACACTGTCTGGGGAATACTCAGACACTTACACATTAATTAACGAGTAGGTAGTTCAGTTGGTCAAACAACTGAATACTCATCGTCGAAACCAGTGGAAGATCCATCACATCACCATTCGAAGGTCGATAAAATAAGTACCAGTCAAGTATTGGAGTCGAGTTAAATCGACTGTATACTTCTCCTAAAATGTGTGGCCTTGTGGCTATTTAAGAAATCCTTATTAGCAAGGGTGGTGGATTGGCAAAATCAGTGGAGCGCCGGACAAAGTGTCTTGTTATATTTAGTTACGGCTCTTTACGTTGTGAGTTCAAATCCTGCATCGGGTTGAAGTCTTTCTTTTATTCTTCTGGGATCGATAAAATAAGTACCAGTCAAATACTGGGGAGGGGGTTTGATTTAATCGATTTAATCGATTTAATCGATTATATTTCTCCCTACCCAAAACTTTCTGTCGTGTGTCTCTGTCAGAAATCATTAGTATTAATATTAGTAATATTTTAAAGTCCGTGGAACGTTAAATAAGAAATTAGTCGAGTCAAATAATGAGTTTTTAATAATGTGGGAGGGATATTTTTGGTTGTTGTTCTTATTCTTATTTTTTTCCCCAAAAAATATTTGTTTTTAGTTATATTTGTTGTTCACTTATTTACAGTCAGTTCAAGAAAAACAAGAAAAAGACAAGGAAAGGAAAACAAACTGTATGTAGTACCCCGTTTTTGAATTACGTAGGCGGGGTTAGCGAATTCTCTCGTTCAGCGACCCCAGTAACCTGTTTAGTTTTGTTTCCATGCACACTTAACCCAATCAAACGACCTCCATTTCTGTAGAGGCACATAATAACATTGACTGTTGTTACAAGTCCTTCTCTCTTTCCGTGAGTTAATCACTAATTGCCTTGCAGATTGTAATTAAATGTCTATGATCACTCATAGATGTTATTGCATTAATATTTCATAATACGTCTACTTCCCTCCAATTGAACGCTTCCCTGCTCTTTATTTAGCTTAAAAGCTAAAAACAACGCCCTCTTCCCACCCACCGGCCGGCTCTGACTGTCTCTTTCTCTCTCGCTGTGTCTCTTATTTATGTTAATGGTAACAACGGCAGTGGTGATGTGACGATGTGGCACAGACGCAGCTAGTGCTGGTGGTGTTGATGGTAGTGTTAGCGGTTGTACTAGTGGTGGTGGTGGTGGTATTTGATGGTAGTGTTAGCAGTTGTACTAGTGGTGGTGGTGGTGGTATTGATGGTAGTTGTGGTGATGAAGATAGTAGTAGTAGTGGTTGCCGTTGTGATGATGATGGTAGTTGTGATGGTGAAGAGTGTGGTGGTGGTTGTAAATATGGTTGTGGTGGTGTTGTGGTAGTGATGGGGGTGATGATAGTAATGGCTGTGGTAGTGGTGATGGTGGTGATGATAGTTGTATTGGTGGTGGTGATGGTAGTTGTGGTGGTGAAGAGAGTAATTGTGGTGTTGATGGTGGCGGTGGTGGTGTTGCTATTTGTAGTAGTGGTGGTAGCGGTGATGAGAGTAGTGGTACTTGTGGTGGTGATGACGGTAGTGGTGATGATGGGGTGTAGGTAGTCGCAGTGGTGGTTGTGTCGAGAAAGCGAAGGTAGCATTGGTTGGGGTGTGAGATGGCAGACACGGTGGTGGGGAAGGAGAAAGCAATGATAATCTTCAATTGACTGGTCGTAGTCAGCACGCGAACTCTTTATGTCAAGTTCTGGAGATTGAAGGGAGGGGCGTATTTCTTCAAACGGATTTTTCTATAGTTTGTTGCTTTAGATATGGCTGGTGTTGTCGTCGTCGTTGTCTGGGCGATCTTGGCCAGCCCGTGTTAAACACTGTTCAATGTTATGGCGATGACAACGATAACGAAGATGGCGATGCTGACGATGGCATTCAAAGGGGTGGTGGTGGCAGTGGTGTTGTTAGTGGTGTTGGTGTTGGTAGTGGTGTGCCAGTTTACTGCTGATTAAAGGATATTTCATTGTCAAACATCACGAATCGAAGATCTATCGTGCCAAATGACCCTAACATGTGTCCACTGAAGCCCGTACAAGCGTTGAAGAACAACAGATGATTAAGTTGGCTTCTTGATAGAGGAAAGAGAGTTTGATCGAAACAGAGAGAGAAGTTCTAGGTAGGGGTAGGGAATGGCAGAGAGAATTAACGGAAAGCATGTAGAAACAGCAACAATATAAATGAAATATCAATTGTTTAATATTTGTTTGCTATTTTCAGCTTTTAGTTGTTAAACAAAGAAAAAATTATACAATATTTTTATATTATTATATACTTTTTTAAACACATTTGTTATTGAGTTATTTTGTTGTTGTTGTTCCCTTCCTTCTCTCTTCTCCTTCTCTCCCCTCTTCTCAATTCTTGTCAAATTTTCTGATTAGAATCTAAATTGTTAACTTACATCTCCAGTTTCAATTGATGCTAGCGAATCGATGCGTGCCCCGATGTCATAAGTATCACCCCTCCTCCTTTCTCTTATACATTGAATAGCTTTCCGCATGCACGATTCGAAAATGTGGTAGAGCAGTCATATTTATCTGGCGATGCACCAGCATATTTGGTCTTTATTTGAATGAAATAGCGTAGACAGCGGTGGTGGTCTTATTATTATTATTATTATTATTATTATTATTATTATTATTATTATTAATAATTACATTTTGTTCTCTAAAGCTACGGGTCGCCACGAGCTGCCCATATATCTCTACAGAATTGTAAAATAATTGACTAAGGTATAGAAAAATGAAATTAAATGAAATTTTATTGATAAAAGTCGAGAGAAATGTGCCCACCCCCCACCCCCCTCTTCCCGATCCCCCACCCCCCTCTTCCCGATCCCAGAAGATAAAAATCTGAAGATCGGCAGCAGTTGTATTCCCTCAGTTCCAATTGGTTGGTTTACCAAAACAGGAATTCCTTGCTTATCAATATTAACTAATTTATCTATAATACTAATAGAAGCGTTTAGAATTCCCTGTGATGAATGACATGTTATAATAATAACACATGCTAGAAATGCCGAATCATATTTCCCATGTTCATTGATTTCCATCGTTCAAAAAATAGCGAATTATAAATATTTAGTCACAAATGACTACATCAGACGACACGGAGTCCACAGCTATTTGTTTTAATGATTTACCCGCCATCATCTTTTTTTTTTTTTTACTTCTTTCTTTAGGAGTTAAAATGCATATTTGGTTATTATATAGATTGATTTGATATGTAAATTTGCACGCTCCAGTTTGTTGGTGCATACAATGACAGAACGTCAGACTAGATTATTTTACGATAGCACATTTGGTACTTAACGGTTATGATTTCAAATCCCACTGAAATCGATTTGGATTTCATGCTCCTCCCCTAGGTAGCTAATAAAATAAGAGCAGTTAATATACTGTGAGTTCTGGACCTTTTTTTTAGTACCCCCTTTTTTTGTTTGCAACTACAACACTTTAAGTATGATCCAACGAAGGATCCTCTATGCGGTCGCTGAACCTGTTATAAATAGCAGCCAAATCCCCTTCAATTCACACTCTACTGTCTTAGAAAAGGAAGGACACGTTGGATTATGTAGCCCACTGCCAGAAAAAAAAGACGGGATGATCACAGCCGGAACGCCTGCTCGACTAGAACTGACATGAGGCTAAACAACAATAATAATTACACCGACCACGACGACGACACCCCAAGTAATATAGGTTAATTAATTCAAGTTTATACATGGGCGAATGGTTAAAAAGTTTGCTTCACAATTACGAGGTTCCGGATTCGATTCCACAACGTGACATCTTGGGCAAGTGTCTTTACAATAACCTCGGGTCGACCCTAGCTTTATAAGTGAACCTGAGTAGACGGAAACTGTGCGGAAGCCCGTCGGATCGATTGTATCTGTAATTCAAAGGTCCAGCCTTGTCAGACACCGTATCACGCTGATTCTAGCTGAGGATTACGTTAAGGGTACCCGTATCTGTGGAATGCCCAGCCGCTTACACGCTAATTCAATGAGCAGGCCGTTCCGTTGATCGAACGATTGGAACATTCATCGTTGAAACTGAAGGGGATCCATCATACATGGTCGGCTGCTTCGAGCAATAGGTAGCTCCTGGTAAACGTGGAACCTGATATCGTTTCAATCTCCGGGTGAAGCCATTTCATTTCACTTGGAAAAGTGCATTAGAGGTATAAGTAAAGTGAATATCTCGTTACCATTCTACTAAAAACATTAGGAATAAAACCAGTTCAGATATGATTCCAAATACTGTGATGAGTTGTCAAAATACCTGAAATTCATCTGTTGATTTGATTTAATTAATTGCAAATTAATAAAAAAAAATCAAATGAGGTTTTCTTCATCAGACAGAATTGCTGCTGTTTAAAATAGAACCTTCACCGCCCCCCACACAACAAACTATCGAAATAAGCAAGTAAACAAATAAACAATATTTTTGCTACAAAGTCATGATTACTGGAACTTTTAAAGAAAGGAACTGGAAACTTTAGGTGCTAGTTACTCAAATGAAGTGGGCCCCCAATCAGAAATTGAAAGCGGAGCGCTAACTGGGTTTACCAAGATCTTAACGCTATTTCATGGCACTCACCACTCTGAAACAAATAAAAATTCCTCAGATACATGCAAGACATCTGATTTATAGAGAATAGAAGGAAAGAATAAGTGAGGTTTTTGTGACATTCATACATTTATCAAGAGTATTAATAACGTAAATGAAGTAAACATGAAATGACTGTCGCTAGGAATCAAACCCGGGGGAGGGAACTCAGTTTGCTAGGAACTTATTTACTTCTTCTTCTCCTCGACGGTTGCTTCTTTGAAATATGACAATAAACACAATTAATTATGTAATAAAAATAAATATATATCTTTTAAAGCACCTCTTCCCCAAATGAACCTTCACCGTCCACCACACAACAAAAGAGAAGTAATCCTGTTCTGTTCGAAGAAGTTTTTGATAGTTTGACCCTTTCCTAAATACAATGACGAAAATACTACGAAGTGTGTAGCTTACTTGCCATTGTCAATGGCACGCAGCATTTATTGATATTGACACTATCATTTAAATCAACAGTGGAGGACCGGGTTGGGGAGAGGGCGGATCTTCATTTTGTTTCTTATCCCTTCTTCTTCTGATTATCGAGCCTTTTTCCATCATTTAATGATCACATTTACTCTGTTCGTTTTGATACTGTTCTTTTTTTTTTTATTTCAACCATCTGTTGTATTATATTATTTTTTCTTTCTTTTAGAACACATTTCTGAGATCAGCAGGTAAGGGAAGATTAATGAAAGGATATGATCCCGTAGCTATAGCAAATTTGTCAGCTTTTGTCTTTATGAATATAAGGATTCGATTGCTTCTAAATCGATTAATAGTGGATCGGACAGCGTCTTTTCCTGCTAATAGAGTATCATAACGCAACCACGAGTAATGATTTTGATAGATTGTCGTATACAAATAGATCCGGCAATTCATCAACGTAGCGAGAGCTTGTAAGACAACATCAAACTCGATGCTTTTGTGGCCGTTAAGTTTTTTCAACATAGTGTTAGGGTTCATACCATGCCAGTTGAAATTGAGGTGTCGAAAGACGTCTAGAAATGACGTCAGCAATAGACGGAATTGGTTGTATTGATCGTCTGCTCCTGTAAAAATTGTGCTCACAACGCGGAAGAGTGAATCCACTCCGGTGACCTCGGAGTACGTAACCCTTCTGTCCTTTAAATCTATATGAGTGTGTCCCACTGTAGGGCATATAATAAATTCAGAGAGGTGTTTTCTTCTCTCTCTCCGATTTTTCGATGTACCATAATTTGTAGCAGCATCCATCGATCAAAACATTGAAATCAGTAGCTTCTAGTGATTATTTAAAACAAAATAAGATAAAATAAAATAAAATAAAAACTATGTATTTTGTTTAAAAAAAAAATTAACTCTTGAAAACTGCTGATCTTGATGCAAACAACATCAACAACCTCAAAGAATTATCCCATTAAGCAAAAATGACGATGTCGTCGAAATTTCGCTTACCTCGGCAGAGATTCAAAGGCAGGTTTGTATTTATGACGTCATAGTAATCAAATAGTTTCTACTTGTAACAGTTTAATTAATACAGGAAGCTGGTAATTTGATTTGAAATTCAAACCAAAAGTTTACAAATACTGATTTCTTACATTGGCATAAGGTCACCTAATTTGTAGGGAAGGAGTATCGTCGATTTAATCGATTTCCCCAACACGTTAGTGGAACATATATTATTGGTTACGCAGTAATGAAAAACAAAATTGACCCCGATTGTTTTTCATCTGATGGCAATTCACACATATATTTAAAGTTATTCATATGTATGATTTATGCCAAGGAACGGGGAAAAAGTCTACGGAGTTTAAAACCCACAGTTTAGTTTCTTTTGTTCATATGTGAATGAAATATTTCTAGTTAATGTAACCCATTCATTTAATTGGTTTATCTAGTCGTACCAGGATTGAAATGTATAGTGTAATGCATAAATAGTTAATTTATTAATACCTCTCTAGATACAAAATGTTTAATATAAATAAATTCATGTTTAATTTCATACATTATAGATTTCTGCTACATATGTACATCTTAAATAGATGTTTAATTTATTACACCATGAATGTTTTTTTACCCCCACAGGGAGCCAAACTCGTGACCCTCTTGTCCAATGGTCGATGTTTTTCTTATGTATTTTAATGGGAAGTTTACACACAATATAAATATACATATATAGATAGATACACGATGCGTATTATCTGTATGTTTCGTTGTTGTTGTTGTTTAGCTCAAGGTCAGCTCTGACCATCTCGTCTTTTATGCTTTTCAGATACAGTTTATCTAGGATCATATTTATCCGATGCGTCCTTTTGGTCTTTAAGACAGTACGGTGTGATTTTAGAAAAATTTGGCTTTTATTTCTAGCAAGTTGAGTGACCACATACAGGCTCCCTCGTTTTGTGCTTATTGCTGCTGCAATCAAAGTCTTATCGTATCGTCGCGCAAAGGAAATATAAAATGACCGCATAATTGCCGTGATACATATCGTATTGTATTGGTGGTATTCTGTGAAAGATATCTGTTGCTATGGGCCAGTAGGTAGATTTTGGAAATTCCTGTCACAATCACATTCTAAGGTGTGGTTGCCTGACCATAGCATTAGCATACCGACAAAGCATTATATGTACCCTCAGCCAGCGAATCGAATTTTGAAACTATTCTCCAGCTGATTCTTCAGTTTCCAAAGGTTTTAGCTAATAGAGAAACAGTTATGCGTTTTTTTTGCCTACATAGGCGCAAGCATGGCTTTGTGGTTAAGGAGTTCGCTTCGCAACCACGTGGTTTCGGGTTCAGTCCCACTGCGCGGTACCTTGGGCAAGTGTCTTCTACTATAGCCTCGCGCCGACCAATGCCTTGTGAGTGAATTTGGTAGACGGATACTGCAGAAGCCCGTCGTATATATATATATATGTGTATATATGTCTGTATGTTTGTGTTTGTCTCCGTATCTGTTTGTTTACCCTAGCGGTTCGGCAATAGAGACCGATAGAATAAGTACTGGGGTCTATCTGATCGACCTCCAAGGTGGTGCCCCAGAATGGCCGCAGTCAAATGACTGAAACAAGTAAAAGAGTAAAAGAGTATATGTTCTCGAGATAGTCATTGATTCAGTTTTGTCAAAATTAATATAAATAAACAACATTTCCTTTTACTTTCTTTATCAAAATCCTCGATTCTCCTAAGTTACCAGCAATTAAGGGTAGTAGTATCATAGGCATATCTGAGACTAGTGATCATTCTTGCACTGATTTTAACTGTATCTTCCTTCTAGCGCTTCGCTTCTCAATACACTTTCTGCATAGAATAAAGTCATTTTAACAATTCTATAAAATGTTTAGAAACTCCTGTTTCCGACATCAATGACCATAATTTGTCATAAATAACTGTCAAAAGCTTTTTGACAGTAAATAAAAGCAATCAATAATTATTCATCGTTCTCTCTAGTTTTCTGAATAACCATCTTTATGTTCAGAGTAACATCCCTCGTTCCTACTCCAGTTGCAAAGCCAGCTTGTTCCTCTGCTATCGCCATTTCATATTTGACTTTAATTTTATCAGCAATGATCTTAAATAGGATTTTACTAGCATGATTTATCAGCGCTATTGTTCTATTGTTTTTATATTGCGTTATGTCTACTTTTTTCTGGCAATAGAATGAGAATTGATTCAGTATAATCATTTCTAGCCATATATGAATGTATGTATGTATGTATACATATATATATATACACATATATATATGTATATATATATATATATACGAGTGTGTGTGTCTATGTGTTTATATATATATACATGTGTGTGTGTGTGTATACGTGTGTGGGTGTCTATGTGTTTATATATATATATATATATAT
>JAOPJM010001842.1:947779-964831 GCA_027124095.1 Muusoctopus leioderma
GAAATAGCATTGTGCTCTACTAAAACTGATTTTGATGAGATTATAAGTGTCCTTTACACCCAATTCACTAAAGTGCATCTATATTAGAAATAAGACATCCGTATTCACATTACGCTGGCTACAAGCATTTCTTTAAGACTCATCATAGTTGTTGTTAAGCCTCAGATCAGGCTTGATGGAGTAGATCAACTATTGATCAGCGGGCGTTTCCTCTGTGACTAACCAGTTTTTTGTTTGTTTATTTGCTATTTTTTTCAGACATACATTATCTAATGTGTCCTTTATTTTTTAAGGCGCTAGGATGCGATTTGAGGGAGATAAAACTGCTATTTCTAGTAAATCGAGTGATCGCATAGAGACCCTCTCGTTGGCTGCGTTGGGTCGTCACAGATTTCATACGATCAGCGATGGTAGGTATTCAACTGGTGAACCAAGTATAGCTACGATACTGAAATGACAGAGGGGATTTCCCTTCTAATGGTCATGAGAAAATAACCAGCATCTTAAATTCCCATTTAACAGTTCTAGTTATATTTCCATAAGCTACAAACTGTACAGGACTATTACTTGAAGTGGAATTGATTCCGAAGTTAACAACCTTCAGGATAGTGGAAAACATTTTAGTGATACAGTTTACCTGATATAGTTGTTTCAAACACACACAAAAAGTAAGAGTTGGGGGACTAAATAAAAGAATAAAAAATAGCAAGAAAATAAAAGAATAAGAAAGAATAACAACAAAAAAAAGAGAGTAACTAATGGGCCATAATTTGTTAACGACGTTGTATTCAGTAAGGTTTTGTCATGGTAAAGTAAGGTTTTGTCATGGTAAAGTAAGGTTTTGTCGTGGTAAAGTTTATTCAAGTGACTACCTTGACCAATGAGATAATTCCTAGCAAGCTAGAAAACAAAGCAGCTGAAGCAGCCGACACAATGTTTGATAAACAAGTAGTGATTAAGAGGTAGGTCTGTTCTGTTGTGAAAGCAACATTCTATAAGTCAGCGGCTGCTCTGTGGGCGGTAACAATAGTGATTGTCCACTACTAACACAAAGGTTAGCTGACTGGGCTTAATGACGTGGAGGTAGCAGGTATTTTTGTGACTAATCAACTAATTCAAGCCTATTAATTAGTCTAAACTGTACTCAGTATGTAGAATGTCCGCTGTGAGACAAGGAGACAAACTAGCTACTAGTTTTGACAAAGAGCTATTCCTGAAGTGAACGAAACTGTCATGTTTGTTAGTTAGGGTCGTAGCAAAAATGAACCAGATGACTGAAGAGCCGAATATTTTCGGCAAGAGACAATGAACCCCAAAATGCACCACTTCCCGTCATAAGAAATTAGATGTCAAAATTTAGAGGCTAATTAATTTTTATCTCCTATTATTACTTTCTGTAATTTAGATGGATTCATCAAGTAATATGTTGAGAATAAGATTGACATTCTACTACACACTGTCACTACCCAACCTACTAGGGCCAGGTTATTATTCATACACACACACACACACTATGTATTATATATACACATACATATAACAGAGAGAGATAGTGTGTGTGTGTGGGTGGGTGTTTAGGTGTGTGTGTTCTTTATTCTTCTTTCTCCTTTTATTCCCTCTTCTTCTTTTCTTCCTTTTCTTCTTTTTTCTTTTTTCTTCTCTCTTTCCTTCTTCTTTCTTCTCTTGATACACTTCTCCTCCTCTGCTCCCCCCCCACCTACCCGAGATACACAGGTCGAAAACATTTTGAAGTTATATCCAGTTTGAAAACCGCTCTTATGCGCGTAACTCCTATAGAAAGAGTCACAACAGCTTATCGACAACAATTTAAATAATAAAAAAATACAAAAGCATCAAACAGTCATTCTTATCTTTTTTCAACTTTATATATATGTAGGGGTGTATAGGCACAACAGTTTAATACAGAAAGGAGAAAAGAGCACTCAATACTAAAAGTAGAGTGATCTATCAAGTTTTATTCGAAGCTGAAAGCTTCACAAATTCGTAACTCTGAGTTTCGCATAGTTAAACCCCCCAATATCGCTACAGATTCTCGGCTTCAGAAACGCTTATGGTCCCTCATAGTGACCTGAAATATATAACATTTACAACACTCCATCACGAAAGCATTAGGCTTCCTCCTCAAGGCCAGAACATACTTCAGTCCTGATCATTTACTGACCCTCTCACACATTGCTCTCACTCGCATTGGAGTACGTCGTACTTATTTGGGTGGTGTTGCTGTTACACACGTAAACATCGTTTGCGGTATCCAAAAGAAGACAATTTACCTACTTGTGAAAAATAATCTCACCAACATGCTCCAACCACTAGATACCACAATGGTTGTTTCCTCTTTCCACTTTTACCACTATTTCGATGAACTCTGCTCCACTGAACTAGCTATTTGCATACCTATTCCACCCAAGCCTACCTAAAAGAGCGGTCTCTCCTCCTCCTGTTACCCTCTACTGTGTCTCACCACGGGATTCCGCACTAAATAGTTCGTCCAATCTTCTGTCCTCAGAACTGCAACCCCCTAGAACCCCCCCCCACGGGGTTTGCTGTAGAATGAAAGAAAATCAACGAATACAAGTGAACACACCGAGGTTGACTGATTAAGAGAATGAAACATAAAAAAATTTAAAAAATAGCTACGAAATTAAAACACAACCGATCTGATATTGTTGTTTGGGACGTCAAAAGAAAAACATGCTCTGTTGTGGAAGTCAGTTGTCTACTTGATATCAATGTTGTAAAAAATACAGGAGAAGGAAGACGTCAATGGACCACTGATGAGGAGCTTACAAATACAGTACTCAAATTACACTTTCTTCTTTATACCAATTATCATTGAAGCCACTGGATATATACCAACCCACATTGATCGAAGTATCGCTGAACTTGGATTCTTGGAGAAAAATGTAGCTCCATAAGTCTTAAACTAAAAATGATTTCCATATCTGAGACAACAAAAATCTTCACGAATTTCTTAAATTTGAAAAGGGTTAATGGTTATGTAAAAGATAACGAAAAGAACAAAACAGGCTTTTGTTGAGTTTTGCTTTCGTTTCTTTACAACCTTGGCATTGGGCACTAAATACTAAAAATCCAGACAGGAAGAGAAACGAAACAACATATATATGCGTACATTCATATAGAATATGCATTTGAGCATTTGTGCTTATATGTGTGTGTGTTTGACTGTGTAAAATTTAAATCACTTCGACATAATCTATTTAGGATTAGCTGAAGAGATTAATTGGATCTTAATATTCATGCAATTTCAATGATTTCGTCTTATCAGGTAATCAATAAACACATTCTATTTCTGCACCAATTAATTTTAATCACTATTCTATAAAATATTCTCTTTTAAAATCTCTTCTGTATTAGTAGATATCTTTAAACTGTTACTGAATATTACCATATACACTGACGTCATTGCAAATGAAGAGTAACACATTTTATGAAAATCTGGAGGAGGGAAAGGTTATAAACGAAGATAATACGGTTCATGATCAAACGACTTGCTTGTGTCGCACGCAGAACACGATAATCGTGAGTAATAAAACGCAAATATAAATGATGTGTAGGGTTAAATAAAATGTTTTCAAAATACGCCATAAGGCAGAATCCGGAATGAGATATAAAAACTAAGGAAATGGTATAGAAATGAAATGATTTAGAGATCGTGACAAATCTATATTAAGATTTCCGTTTTGTGTGTGGTTTTGTCAGCGAATATCTTTGAGATTATTTACATGAATACTTGTTAAATTTTCTTCGATTATTTCTTTTAATGATGATTGCTATATAGTAATACGTCAGATAAAATTATTTTTGAACTTGTAAAAGTGTTCTGTTCTTCTGAATATATAATAATAAACTGGTTACTGTGTGTTAAACTAAATATAGAGGCAGTTATAAGGTCACGCAAGAGACTATAAGGACGGCTTAATGTTTCCCTTTGACTCCTGGAATTTTACAAGCTCACACACACACACACACACACACACACACACACACACACACACATATATATATGCACACATATTTGGGTGTATAAAGAGGAATAGATTCACTCATACATTACTTAAAGGTTCACACGCACACCTGAAATACGTATACGATCATTCATCTGCCTCTCGTGAATAGAGATGTAACCCCAAGTCTGGGAAAGTCGCTACTTATTGGCCATTAATAAGCTCAGGTCGTATTGGTAAGGGCTGGTCACGTGGTCAAAAGGGCCTAAGTCGTACTATTAAAATGTAAGACAACTCGAACGAGATTTATATTTATTAATAAGGGAGGCTACTCTACGTGACTTGTATGTTTTGCAATCGAGAATTTCACGAATTTATACCGTATGGCACGGGATGTTCAACCGGCTGAAAATTCTCCAGAAGAAATGTCCGCCTGTGACGACGGTTAGACAAAACCTCAGACTTTGTATTGAGGGATATCACGTGATGTTTCAGTATGTGGAACTTTTCAGATAGGCAATATCAACAGTCACGTAATCCGTTAGAATATGTAAAGGGTGATAATGAGGAGTTTCTACCAACATTATTACATACTATTATAGAATATTGGTTGTGACAAACGAGGCTCTAGCGTCACGTTAGATATATGGACCACCTAAAGTTCAATAAAATGTTATTCATCTTGAAAATGTATAAACATATATTGGTGAAAAGATTGACAGAGTTGCTCCATATTCAAGCGAATTACGTGAGTGTAGACTTTGCTTAACCGAAAAGTTCCAGTTCTTCTGGAGAAGTTTCAGTCTGCTGAATATCCCGTGTCAAGTGAAACCTCAGGATGAAACCTCAGGATGAAACCTCAAGTGAAACCTCAGGAAGCCTCAGCTTGTTCAGGAGCTTCTTTGCCTTCGTCAAGCGGTTCTCCTTGACCTTGGCTGTCAAAATTTGTCCCTTGCGCCTCTTGTACGAGTGGTAGCGAAGGTCCTCATTCAGGGCTAGCTTCATGGTGGCGACTCCAACACCCATCTCTCTTGCTAAAGCCCGGATTCCCTTGCTCGGATTTTCCATCACCTTGTCCTGCAGTTGTTGGATGAATTCCGGTGTGCGCATGCAGTCAGAACGCCTGCTGTGTCCCTTCCTGCTGGCCACGGCTTCGTAGTCTCCGTTGCAGCTGTCCATGTCACGTCTTACAGCCTTTACAGTGTTCACAGAGCATTGAGCAGCAGTCATGATGTCGGCATTTTGATACCCGGCGCGAATCATCATGATACAGGTAACTCTTTTCCAATATTCAGATGGCTTCCAGTCCTCCATGTCAGCTAACTTTTTCTCAACTACAACTTTAATCTTTATGCTCTCCAATGCCGTTGACTGTTCACCAATACATCAAGCTGTTCCTGAAAATGAGACATAAAAAATCATCAAATTTAGCCCGAACACCCTGTATATATAAAACGCACCCAGTACACTCTGTAAAGTGGTTGGTGGTAGGAAGGGCATCCAGTCGTAGAAACCATGCCAAATGAAACACGAGCGAGACGGCCGCTGACCCGTCTAGGAAAGTGGTGACTCCAATGAGAAATCGACGTGGGCCGAAATCACCCGTCCAACACATGCCAGCATGTAAAACGATGATGATATATATATCTCTGTGTGGCTGTGTGTGCTTGTCATCGCTGGACACTGTTTATCGATTGGTGGGTGAGTTTGTTTACATCTCCAAATAACAAAATGCCCAGTCGTTCGATAGTTCGGTGGCAGGATTCCCATACTAAATCAGTGTGG
Source organism: Muusoctopus leioderma (assembly GCA_027124095.1). Classification (NCBI taxonomy): domain Eukaryota; kingdom Metazoa; phylum Mollusca; class Cephalopoda; order Octopoda; family Octopodidae; genus Muusoctopus; species Muusoctopus leioderma. The sequence continues at coordinate 953,551 of JAOPJM010001842.1, forward strand.
TTGGTGACAGGAAGGGCATCCAACTAAAGTGCTGCCTCAAGAAATCTCTGTGCAATCCATGCTAACATGGATGTAAAACGATGATGATGAATCAAGATTTTGGAGGGTTTAGTAAAATATCTGTAACTTTGTATATTATACTGGTGTTTACCAACTGAAATACCATGATGCAATTCATGTTATAATGAGATTTTGATTAACCCTTTCATTACCATATTTCTAATTAAATACACTACCTAAAATGTTCCGTTAATTTTGAAAGTAATCGAGAATTTGTAGGGATTTAGTAAAATAACTAACTTTATCGTTGGTGTTTGGAATATAACTTAACAAAAAGTTCTTACATAAAATTACAATGGAAGGTTAAATTTAGATGTAAACACTTTTAAGACAAATAGTTTTCTATCATAGAACCAGGAGCAGTTTCAGGCGGGTTGGTATCAAAAGGGTTAATGATTTAATTTGAATATGAACCAACAAAGATGGTAGGGTGTAATTTGAAGGAGACTTGGCTGCTCTTTCTAGTAGGTCAAGCGACTACATAAAGGTTCCCTCATCATCATTTTACGTCAGTTTTCCATGCTGGCATGGGTTGGACGGGTGATTTTGGCCCGCATCGATTGTGAATGTAGTCGCCACTCTCCTAGACAGGTCGGGGGACCACGCCTCACACATGTTTCGTTTGGCTTGGTTTCTACAGCTGGATGCCCTTCCTAACACCAACCACTTTACAGAGTGTACTGGGTGCATTTATTGTGTCACCAACACTGGATATCCAACACAGGATATCCTCGTATTATAGACATGCACACACACACACACACAATATCCCCATACACACATACATACATACACACACACATTTGCATCCATTGACCTGAGAACACTACAGTGAAGCAGACCTTGATAGGAGCATCATCTTCACTCTTTAACAAACCCCAACTCAAACCGGTTTCACTGCACATCTTTAGAGAGGGAGGGACAGAGGATTTATTGATTATTGATTACAATGGCTGTGAAATAGAGTGACTCACCACCTCGGCTTATTATTATTATTATTATTATTATTATTATTATTATTTCAGAGGTAGTTGGAAAGAGTAGCTGTTAACTAATAGATTGGAATAACTTTGGTTAGTTGAAGGAACAACACAGGACTGAATTAGGCTTAAGTCATATTTTGAACCTATTTATTTACTTTACTCTCTGAATATGCTCTATTCTGGCTTTTAAGTATTCATGTTGTCATCTTAAACAATAACATGAATCATCCACACAAGCATTTTATCACACACCAAATTAAATGACATAATTAAAAATATAATTTGTAGAAGATATAAAGCAGTCTTTTAATGATGCTACCTATAGGTTTTTGGAGTGAAGAAGTGAATAGTATCCAGACTTTTACCTTAAAAGTACTGGAGGGGAAAACTGTTTCTTTATGGTATCTGTATGGGGAAACTATTATGATAAAGTGGTATGGCTCTTGAAGTGCTGGTTGATAGGATACACTTGGTGAGTACTTTGGAGAAACAATATGATGGCAACAGTAGACTATGTACAAGATTGGATTTACAGTAGGGGTAGAGGGTAGTGTTGATATGTGAGTGTAATGCTAAATCATGTAACTTATTTGCTTCTGTTTAGTCTTATATCTTCAGCCAGGTTGAGAAAATATATAAGATAAATAATAAATGTCTAACTGCAAGGGTGCACATTTTCTCAGCTGATAACATTTTACATGAAAAAATATAAACTTTGAGAAGACCAAATATACCACTGGTTATTCTTTTGGATCACAAAACTAAGGCTACAAAGCAGTGGCATGTCATGGAAAAAATGTTAGGGTAAGCAAATGACACTGATGCTAGGCTAAGCAAATGACACGTCTTGCAAGTTTTAAAAGTGTGGAATCCTATAACAGTAGGTATAAATTCACTGAGACAAAAAAAAAAAAAATGCAGAAGGCTATATACAATTGAATTAAATAATATGTTAACTAAATAAAAATATTTTAATTTGGAAGGGAATAATTTTTATAGAGTAAGCAATGCTTACCTTGCTTCTTAGGAATACACACCACTACTACAGAGTCTTATCATGTTGGAGAAGCTTTACAAAAGACATACATTACTCAAGTTAATGATGATCTAGTCAGATGCAATATTAGATTTAGTGAAGCTGCTGATCCTCTTATGGATAGGAACCAATGGCAAAAGTGGATTGGCCAGTATTGTGTGCACAACATCTCTTACATTATGGACTACCCCTTATGGAAATGGAAGATGATGTCGAAGAAGAAAAAGAAGGTTGAGAAGGTATGATGTGAGCAATATTAAGAAAGTACTGCGTGAGTAGTACTGAATATTAACCCTTAACATCCTGCAGGACATGGTTCTACATGGTGCCTCATTATTAAATTGACATGAATCATTGAACTATATATATATATATATATATATATATGGTGAAAATGAACTATTTTTGTGTGAAAACACCTCAATCACCTGTGTTTCTTACCTGTAAATTTCATTATAAATAAGCTGCAAAAAACCTGTTTTGGGGTATTTTCTGCTCAATCATTCATTACAGGACTTAGAAAATTTTCAACAGGATGTTAAGAGTTAAGGTACAATGAATAAGTTAATGTGAATAGTAATCCCACAGTAACTAGAGAATTATAGAGGATGTGAAGTTGTTGATGGATTGAAGCGGTGCAAGGAAAAAGTTATTTTAACTATAGAAAAGATGATGTCAGTATTGAGTGTTACATCAAGAGTAAATCATATGTGTAAGCAAAGATTGATGAGAATACTTATAATTTTGTCATTGTAGCAAGGAACATACAATTAAAAGGAGAAAAACAGAAAACCAACAGAGCCTGTCTTAAAAAACAAAACAAACAAAAAAAACAAAAAGAAAAAAAACAAATACAAAAACTGGATCGATCAGAAGATCATTGCAGATCTTCCTAACTGAACCAAGGAAACTATGTTTCCTTTGGTTTTTTCCATTGCTGTATACTACCTGTTGGTCACAACTCCTGACAAAAGCATCACCACATTTTCCAGTGACTACTCATTTTCAGCTGATTGGACTGGAGCAACGTAAAATGAAGAAGTGCCTTGCTCAGGGACACAACACACCACCAAGTCTGGGAATCAAAGCCACGACCTCATGATCGTGAGTTCAACACCCTAACCACTTGGCCACACACCTTCACACGCCTATCCTCAAAGAAAGCTGAAAAATCATATAAAGATGCGGTACATACCACTATGATAGGGAAGAGCCAGTAGGTGTTGATAAGAGATTTATGACCAACAATAGTTACAGTGTTTGCTAGTTGATTACTAATATAATCCCCTTTGAAACAACATATGTTTATGTCATCAGGGCAGAATGTCTCAAACCTACGCATCATGACCAATAGCAATGCCATTGATGGTTGGAATCGAATTAGATACATTAAATCACCTGGGAAGCCCCGAACCAGCTTTGTGACTCTCTGACGATAATCGGAGTATACCATCTGGAGGAAGCATATAATTGGCTTATTTAGATTAGGACAGTCAAGAAGAATATAAAGTAAACAACATTTCAATATTTTCTTCAAGTAGCTATTTGAACTTTGGCAGGAATATTTATGTTGTATATAGTCCATCTTTTCAAATATAGCTTTGTCACGGACTTTGGCAATGGCACCACCCAAACATGTACAATATTTAATGGTTCCAAAACTGAATAAAGTAATGTCTGCTTCTGGATGTCCTAAATAATCAAAACCACAGAAACCTTCGGCCGAGTCCTCTATAACGACAAGGTTGTGTTTTTTAGTTATTTCGATGAAAGGTGTGAGATCAAAAATCTTTCCATAAATATGAGCAACCAAAAGAGCGACAGTCTTTTTGCTAATGAGATGTTCAAAGAAATCGATCTTTGGTGCCGTTGTTTCTGCGTCGATATCAAGGGAGACAATCTGAAGACCATGATGATGGATGATGTAAGGGATGTCAGGTATATTCACAGCTGAAACAATTATCTCTGACCCAGGAGGGAAGTTCTGAGCTTGAAGATACAAATCTAGGCCACTTCTTACAGACAGACATGGTAGTACAAAGTTCTGATTTTGAGGTTTTGTCCAGATATTCCGAATTTTTTCAATCACTTGCCTTCTGGTTATAGAATGATATATTGATAAACAGTCTTTCAGGGCACATACAATACTCTTCCAATCAACATCTGTGAAGAAAGTAAAAATCAAAAATGACATTAGTTTACAGACATTAAGTAACATTTTAATAAAGAGAAGATATTTCATATACTATATATACTTGTGTAAAAGTCAATCTCATGTAAAAGTCACCCTCATATTTTTGGCCCAAAAATATGGAATTTTCCATATATCTCGTGTAAAAGTCAACCCTAGCTCTTCGCAGATAACAGATCAACATTTGCAAGTCAAGGGATTATCCCATACATAAATGTTATGATGTGGAAATGATTTTTTTTCTGTTATCGATATGTGTTTTGATGAACAATTCACACAAACGTTAGCTGACAGATTTCTTAAAGTTCATTGTCGAACAAGCACTATAATTAGTGTGATAGAAAGTATATCATACCACCATTTTTTTAATATAAGCCTGACTATATGCATTTACTTCTCTATAATTATCGTATCCCAGAATGGGTACTTCATAATTACTGTAACTTACCATAAAATTATGAAAGACTTAACACAACACTTTGTCCGCAGATGTAAACAGTCATGGGTAGGAACGCAGCTAAGCCTAAGCTGAAATTCATTATCATTATATTACCGTATTACTGGGTCAGTATATCACACCATTCATTTAGAGATCATTTGGGTTTCTGCTACTGATACGGTATTTGGGATTCGAGCATGAATTTCAACCCCTCACAAGTAGCATCCATATAATAGTCGACCCCATAAATTTAACCTTAAAAAATGGTCTGAAAAAATTCGACTTTTACACGAGTATATACGGTATTTGGATATTTTAAAGATGTTATTTAATTCTCGTTATATTTAACTCTTCCTTAGAGTTTACTATTTACACCAAACAATAAGATAAACTCATCAAAGAATGAGATATGTTTTAAAAAAATACCCAAACCATGTTAGACCAGATTAGGTTCAAACACTAGTCAGAAAGTTAAAGTATGTTGGTATACTGTGAACAGTTAGTCTCCACTTAGTCTTATGGCACATTAACATACACCTTGTTTTTATTTTCAAATGATTCATGCTGACACAGACCCTCATTTGCCTATCAATACTAGTGAAAAATACCCATTCAGAGTGTGTTCCTAGGTATTTACCCCTACTCCTTATTTCAAGTTATCACACCACTCAGTATTTATTCACAAACAATATATCTCAAGTCATCTTTGTCTAGCAGTACTGGTAAAGACCATATTTCACTGAGGAAGTCTAATAAGACTGAAACATGCCCAAAGTTGTCACTATACTGCCGAGACCAGACTTACTCCCCTACAGCATTGCTCACATTCTATTTTAAATAAATTTTATTATTAAAATTTCAGGGTTGTCTCCCTTGCCTTTCTTGACCAGAATTGATCACTAAGTTAATGATTGATTCTTCTCACCACAGGTGTAATTTTAATTGATTAACATTTCTTGACTCACTAGTTCACGGTGACCTTATCATATCAATTGTAGTGACTAGCATTATTAACTACTCAAACACTAGCCTGTTTAGCCTGAAAGATCCATTTAGCTGTATTTTTCTTAAAAGTACTGAAGCATTTGTCAGACATTACCTTCATATATCCTATGGTCATAGATTAGATTTTATGATGGCTTATTATTTATTAGGATTTCTAATTTTTGTATATTATTTAGTCAAAAGTACAAGGGAAGCATTTACATAAATGTTCAGCGTGAACTTCTGTAGGTTGATGAAAATAGGAAAATAATTAGCAAGGAGAGGATTCAAGAGAGCACTAGATCTGGAGAAGAAGGATTGAGCAAAGTATTTGGTGCATGGTTTGGTAGGTAAAACACAGTAGGAATGATGAGAGGAAGAGGGGTGGGTGCTTTTGGTGGCTTTAGTTAGAGTTGGTACACATTTCGATATTTCAGAAGAACAGAAGCCATTCTAGTAGCTATAGAAGAGTCAGAGAGAAGAAACAGTGTGGTTGTGTAGTGTGTTGGTGAGTGAGTCTTTACTTATCCAGCAGTAGCACTGTCCAAGATATGTGAGTAATCCTCCAATGTGGGTCGTACTTAAGCTTTGTACAGTGGTCAGCAATTGATCGGAGATGAAGTATTTTCTAGCAGTGAAGTGGAAATTTTAATTTCAGGATGCAGTTTTGAGAATGTTGTAAACATTCGTAGCAACTTTTCAGACTTTACTTGTGAGCTGTTCATGTAAGACTGTAGTGTAAGACTGTTTTCTTGATGAGTACAGTGATTGTGTCTTGGTGCTGTTAAAGGAGACTATGTTGTCATGTCCTGATTGGAGTTGTTTTTGCAGTCTCAGTTCATGGAATCAGAGCAAGTTTAGTGTAAAGTGCAGTGAGTGCAAGTCTGTTAGAGGTGGTATCAGTGCAAGTCTGTTAGAGGTGGTATCAATGTAAGTCTGATGTGAGGTGGTATCAATGTAAGTCTGTATAAGGTGGTACCAGTGGAAGTTTGATGAGGTGGTATCAGTGGAAGTTTGATATGAGGTGGTACCAGTGGAAGTTTGATATGAGGTGGTACCAGTGGAAGTCTGATATGAAAAGGTGGTATCAGCTGTGTAGGTGTGAGTGAGTGTTCAGAAGCAACAGCAAGAAGGTCATTAATACACAGAAGGAATTATCTTTTAAACACGAAAATATATGTCAGAATGGGGAGTTTTTAACACAAACTCGTCCTGCAGAGGTTTCCTCTCGGACAATCCACGGCTCCATGCTATTCAACGAGTGCATATGCGTAAGTAGGATGCACAGCTGGATTTCATATATATATATGCTGGTTCTAAAATGTTGCCCTTACCGAATTTACTTTCAGCTAAGGCAGGCTGTCACAACATCAGCGAATGTATTTTTCGCTGTTCAGTATATGTCAGAGTGGGTAGGTGATTACTTCAAAGCAAGTGACCTGGTATTCGTCCAGTGAACAGGAGCAATAACTCCGAAACGCGTCTGGCGATCTTAGTCATAAGCTGAGAGGAGTTACCTCCCCATTCTGACATATATTTTCGTGCTTTTAACACAAACTCGTCTTGCAGAGGTTTCCTCTCGGACATTCCACGGCTCCATGCTAGTCAACGAGTGCATATGCGTAAGTAGGATGCACAGCTGGATTTCATATATATATATATATATGTATATGTCATAGGCAGACCGTCGATAGTCGATAAAGAGTGTTTATGTAAAATGTTGTGAGTCGTAGTAGCAGAGATGAATTAACCTCCTCCACTTGTTTCTCTCCTAAGCTGCTGCGTGTGGTCCAGTTGCGGTGTTAACCTCCTATCTTCTCGTGTTACGTTTAGCTACATCCTTGCATCTCAGTATGGGTTTGCCCAGATTTCTCGTACAACCAGAAAACTGTGAGTAGAGTATGTGTTGGCGACGGAGTTACCTCCATTATGTAGACAAGCTCAAGCCAGAGAATGTTTCGTTGTATCAATATCTCTTCCAAGCAAGAGAGCTTGACTTTCTTGAGGAAGATGGCGTTTCTGCCTTTGTCTTTGTTTCTGCCTCATGATGTTTATCATTTGTCTCAGGTGTCTCAACATGAGTGCATGCAATTTTTTCGTTTATCTCTTTGCGATATATTTTCCATGCCTCCATTGCTCGGTATAATTTTCACTTCACTTGGACTTACACATAGTTGTTGTTCTACAGTTGCTCTCTCGACTTTTCGAATGTCGAGCTGGCATTGCACATCCTGCGATTTAGTTTGCCACTGAACCTACCATCATTACTGATTGTACTTTCCAGATACGTAAAGTCGCTTGCCTCTACCAGCTCCTGTCTTTTGATAACGATGGCCTCAGATTGTCCCACTTATATATATATGTGTGTGTGTGTGTGTGTGTGTGTGTGTGTGTGTGTGTGTGTTACAGTGGGATAAACATAAATTATACACTCGAACTGCGCTTTCACTCGATCGGCCCTTCGGTAAATGGTATACGCCAGTTGGCTGGAAAGGAATGAAATTACACTAAGCTGTATAAGCGGTGTGTTCATCGTCGGCTTGTGTCTGTCATACATCAGGGACTCCTCTTTTAAATTTTCGAAGAAATATTTGGGCACGTGTCGGCAAGTCGACATTAGTTCGCTCTTTTTGTTTAAGCTTGGAGTAGGACGGTTGATTAAGTGAGATTTTTCTATAAGAGATATCTAACAGAACTTTCACCCTTTCTTAGATGCCTGTGTCTTACCCAACAGTATCCACGAGATGCTGGGGGTCTCCCTCTTTTGTCTCCATTTCCAAATGTGCTTTGAAAGTGCTGTGTATTATTCCAGGTGACGATGTCGGATTAAGCTGTTGTGTTTGTGCAGGCGACATTTGAAGAATTGCTCTGCAAACCTTATATATCTTGTTATGTTTCTGGTGGAGGTGTCAGCAGTGAATGCATGTATTTTCTTTAGGCAATTCCCCTTCAGGGGGCAAAGCTCTATATTTCATCAATTACATTTCGGCTCCCTTCGTTCTATGTTTGTTTACAATATTTTTGCATTGTGGCTTTTAATAGCACTAGACATGCTATCCATGCTGCAGTAGATCACCTTAATGTTGTTTCGTTGAGCAACTGCTGGAATTTATAGCTGTTCGAGAAATATTTTCCTGTTAGGCAACACTGGCTTTTATACCAATGTTATATCATTTCTCTTCATAGTGTTTTTAGTTGGTTGCAGCCCTGTTGAAGGTGGCTTAATCGGAGGATAATGCACTTATCCTCTGGTTGATGCTTCTTGGTACATGTTTGATAATGTTCGGTGGATGGTTAAATTGGGAGTGGATGTATAATGGAGTGCTATTAGGCTCCTTAGAGGGTTTATACAATTTTGAGTTTAATTTAGTGTTGTAGGTTTATACGACCGTCGCCCGTAAGCTGAATTTGTTGAATGCTGTAATTATTCATGCAGCAACATATACCATGAAACCAACGTAAACCTATAACAGATAGCCACAAAACATAATATCTAAGACAAACTTAAATTCCCCGCAGAAAACAAAAACAGCCTTCATGACATTGAAGGGCTACAAAAAAGTTCGAAATCTCACCCAGATGTAGAATTACTAACCCTACCAAAAGTTATCTTCCTATAGTTAGCAAAATGATCTTAAAGTATATGCTGACACAAAGCGGTTTATGAATTAGTAATCACGAAGTTCAAAGGCGCGAAACCAAAGGCAAATGCGAAATGATTATTATGCTTCCATAGCCAGGATCTTCTAAAAACCATCCATTTCGCTAGAAGAGACACTATAAATTCGAGGCGTTGTGTCTGTTAGGAAATGTATATTGCATCAAAACAAAGAATGTTGTAGAAAAAGGATAAGCTTCGTCCGAATCGGGATAGGATACCGGTTTCGTAGCTAGATTAACGTAATTTTCCTTCACTTTCATTTCTTATACATGCACTTGAAAAAAGCATAAAAGCCACAAAACCCATTTCTCCCAATAAATATCTAGAACCTCTTTTATGACCTATTTTATGCTTAGTCAAAAGAATTTAGTCTTATGTTATTAGAAACCAATATATGTATTCTTTAGATTGCCACATACATGTTTGTTCAAATTAATTCTATGAGGGGATAATCTATTGAGAGTTAACTAAATAGTGAATGGATTGTTGTCGATAGCTAAGGTACTCGAATACATCACCTCAGTCTACATAACCGTAAATACCTATCATGCGTGGACAGGGCCCACCACTGTAATTCGAAGCAGCACTCTGTAATTAACGAGTGTTTGTTTAATTTAGCTTATAGCGGTTAGTTGAAGTCGTGCTAAGCGTGTAGAGCGGGTAGGAAAAAAGCACTCCGGTTTACTTTCAACGAATGATCCTGAAATCGACGAAATCCCGTTTCATCTTCACACGATGTAATCACCCTATCCCTGATTATTGAGAATTTTCAGGAAAAATATATCGACATTGGTGTTACCAATATTTTCTGCATTCTTTTTTACAGAGACATTTTAAGTGATTGTTCGCTCCACTCAGCGAAATATTAAAAAAAACAACAAATAAGTACCAGACTTAAAAAATAAAAATAAATAAGTACTGGCGTCGATCTGATCGACTAAAAACCCTCCAAGGTGGTGCCCCAGCAAGGCCGCAGTCAAATGACTGAAACAAGTAAAAGAGTAAAATAAATGAAATATAATAAACGAAAAGTAAAGACTTGCAATCTCCAAAAAATTGAGAACTAACAAAACAATTTCAACCAAATAGAAACCTAATAGAAATAGAGCTAGTTAATAAACCCTATTAGTTAATATAGCCTGTTAAGCAATCATATATTATCGGTCTTCTGATTGACTGCTTATTTATCTTTTACTGTAATCCGATGACAATTGCGATGATTTAAGGATTGTAAGGACAGTTAATGAATTATTGCAATATAAAGCAATAATCCAGTCTTGTGTGTAGCTGCAACTGCTGCACAAAGAAAAATAACTTAGAGAAGCAGCATATTAGTACTTGCAGTGCTAAAATAATACGTAGATAGCTTCATACTGACGCAGTTGACTCTGCATAGAATTATATCAACATTAGCACAACTGTAATGACAGTAGCTAAACGTTGAAGCAATATCAATAATTTAGTATAGATATACATTTATCTTCTTATAACCACCAGATGATCACTTCAGTATAGTTATAAAGCCATCATTTTTTTATAACTCTACTGGCATGAGCTCAATTTAGAGAAAATACGATTATAAGAATACCATTAATGTGATACACCCACAATAGTAACTACATAATATTGGTATCATAAATATAACACAATGTAGCTAATGTAAAGATTCAGTAGTAACATTATAAAGCGATCGATCTATTAAATGGAGCAATTATTTCAATATAGCTACAATAACAATAACTCAGTATATATATATATGTGTATATATATATATGTGTATATATATATATATATATATAAAGGGTATTCCATTAAGACGGATCGATAAAACAGTAAATGCATTCAAATGCTCATCAGGCTTGAGTTCTTGTGTCAATTGAATTTTGTAAGCGTGTAGAGACAAATCTTTCTTCAAAATTCGATGTAA
>JAOPJM010001842.1:966224-980101 GCA_027124095.1 Muusoctopus leioderma
AAACACTATACTTAAATTGACTAATATTTATATTTAGATTTTGATATGTAATGTTCTCGGGTTTTACAAAGAAAATACATAGAGAGAGAGAGAGAGTGTGAGAGAGAGAGAGAGAGAGAGAGAGAGAGAGAGAGAGAGGCAGGTAGGGAGATAGTGATGAACATCACAAGGTATATCTTAATTCATCTAATCGAGGCATCTATTCCCTGAGGGTGTTCACCAACTAATTAGAAATAATGTCTATCGGAAATAAATAAACAGAAAGAATGAATCTCGAATATACCCATTTAAAGATAATATTCGTATAGTTACCTGACGTTAACCTTCCGGGACATCTGGATTTTTCTGTGACTACTTGCATCTTCAGGCAATATGGAAAGAGACAGGTTCTCGTGAAGACTAGCTATAAATAGCAGTCTGCCACGAGGGGCTGAACGTAAAGCGACCGGAACCCACAAGAGGAACGAAGCGTGTGCATTCATATACGACGAAAAATTCCTCTCTTACCAAGGTGGTAAACATACCGTGAGCAGGTTCAGCAACAAATTAGAAATTAGTGATTCATTCATTCCGTTTATTTAATATTAACAGAATGAATGAATCTAGAATATACATATATAAAGAAAATATGACTATATTCACATTACGTTAACATTATACATATATATATATGTGTGCGTGTATGAGTGTGTACAATAACAAATAAAATGAGCTAAATGAAATAACTGATCCAGTGGTATGAATTAAGATAAATAATTTAATGAGTGAGATACTGAGAAATGAACAGAAAATGTTCCCAATTGAATGGGATTCCTTTCGTGTCGTTAGTGAAAAAAGAACCTAGCGGTAAATGTTAGTGACACTTAACGAAAAGGAGAGATACTTCGAAGAAATTAAGAAATAATTCCACAAAATTAATTACATGTTTGGAGAAAATACTGTTCTTTGCTAGCCGGCAAGGTAACAGCTCCGAACTTGTTTGGGTCATATTGAATTTCGTCAGCGAAAGAGTTAAGGAGTAGGGAAGGTGTTGGGCCAGTAGTAATTTGCATAATTAAAGATAAAAATATTTAAAAGAGAAATAACTCAAGGGGGTAATTAGCATGAATGTAAAAAAAACTCATGTGGAGATGTACTAAATAACGTGCGCAAAAATTCTCACTTAATTGAAATTTCCCTCTTAAAGAAAGAATATGAAGAAAAACCTAGTGGTATTTGATAGCGATTTTCATAGAAAAGGAGCGATAATTTCAAGCAGTTGAGAATAAATTTCACAAAACTAATCTACATACTTAGGTCAACAAGACCGAAACATATCTGTAGCGGTCACCTTGCCCTCTAACCAAGATCAGACTTTCTCCTAAGCATGTGAATTACTATTGTAAAATTAATTCTTAATTTATTGGATAATTTGATAAATAAATAATACACGTACACAGCAAAAGCAAAAACAAAACAAGAGACTCCATGCCCTCTGCTTATCTCAGCTATGCTCTGCGGAAAAGATAGCGAAAACGTTGTTGCAAAGAACAACCAGTGATATCTTCTGTATCAGCCACTCTACCTCACCAGGCTCCTCCCTCACCTGTGACACTCTTATTCTGATTTGGAGAAGGAGAGCAAAAGTCTGGGGACTGATGACACCGGAGGTCTCAGCAGTGACCTGCGCGAAAAGAAATCTCTTAGTTAGCTCCCGGGTGTATCACCAAATCGACAAGATTGGCATCGAAGATGTGTCACAACCATGGTACCCCAGATGAGTGATTTGCTCCCCTCAAAGGGAAGAGGGTCACTCGATCCGGACGCCTACCATCGCCGTGGTAGAAGCCAAGAGGCTCCAAATGAGACGGGAAGCCGGCAGAGTCGAGGCTCCTTTTAACGACATCATTCAGTGCGGCGTGGCCACAGTGGAATTTATGTGGCTCACAGATGCGCAGACCGAGATGCAGTGCAAATCCATGCGTGTGCACTTATCGTCGAGAACAGTGCCGGTTGATGCTTGGTTGCGAGGCAATACGAAGGCAGGCAGTACGGCGTTGGTTGACGAATGACTGGATCCTCACGCTAGTTGAACTACATTTAATATTGTTCCAGTCCCGTTGATTGGCTGCATCATGAGTGAGAGTGAGGCCATCGTGAAGCCAGGTGGTCCGTGCTGTCCCGTTCTTGCAGTTCACATTATGCGCAGATGTGCTACGGAGAACCTTGTGGAGGAATGCGCAGCTAGATACGATGGAGGAAAGATAGGCCGGCAATGCCAAATCGGAAGCTGAGTGGAGGCCAAGGCCACCGAACCTCACAGGAGGTTTTGCTTACTTCCAGCCAGTGCCATCGAAAAATTACGTTGCAGGTGAATGCCGCACACAAACGAATGGTAGCATCGAGTTCGTCGAGTTGACTTGATTAGATATAGTAGTGTGTGCTCTGCAGTGAAAAGAGGAATTTCTGAAGAGAGAAGCAGTTCTTCAACAGAAAGAAGGCTGGATGCGAATCAATCAGTTGACAGCCAATCTGTCGGTCATACTTGCCAGTTTTTCTCGTTTGGCTTCCAGGAACTCTAGGACGTCTTTCAAAGGAATCAGTAAGCAGAGAATATAGGCATTGTCCCTTGGAGTCAGCCGTATCTCGTCCAGGACGGATCAAATTTAGCGTATGGCATCATCAAATCGGCTCTCCTCTTAATTCACATTTATCACTTCTGACTTGTACGAGTTTGTCTAAGGAGTGATAGGGCTTAAATAGCGTTGCAGAGGTGATCTCCGACGGACTCAACTGTACCACCCAGTGTCGCGTCATCCAGGTACCACATATTGAACAATGAACGAATAAAGCAAATTTATCTCAACTTTTCTTTGAGAATCACTATAATTACAGCTTGGTTTTTGTTTCCTTTCCCTAAGAGAGAATTTTTAATTAACTGAGATATTTTGCTTACGTCATCAAGTACATCATCACATAACGTATTTGCGTTATACGTGTATGTATATATATGCACACACACAGACGTATATACATATTCTATACATATTATATGTATATATATATTTATATATGTATGTATGTATGTATGTATGTATAAATATATGCATATAAATGCATACACACATATACGTACGTACATGCAAAATTACACACGTAGGTACTTAATCATTTTATGCGTGTATACAGCTTTACATGCATGCATGCACACATATAAATAAGTACACATACGCATGCACGCACATACACATAAGTGTGCAGGTGAACAGATCAACGCATCCAAGCTACACTTCACTCAAACATACATATAGCCATTAAAAACATTAAAAAAAACACATATGAAAATATACACATATAAAAAATTGATATAAAAATACATATGGCAATATAAGTATAAAACGTCAGTGCATGATTGATACAGGTAGGAAAGTAAAAAAGTAAAGGGAGACAATAAGAAGGAGGAGGAAAAAGGAAAGGAGAAAGAAGGAAAAAAGAAAGAGAGGGTGGAGAGGAGCAGATAGCGAACAAAGAGTGAGAGAATATATATATTGAGAAGACTGTGCTTGAAATTGGGTTTAGATAGAGAAAGAGGTGGTGAGAGAGGTACGTATATTAAAGTATAATACTTGGGGGATTGATAACGAGTAAGTAAAGGGTGCTAGGCAGTGAGGAGGGTTATTCTGGGAGAATGAAATGAAAGGAAAAAATGAAAAGTGGAAGGTAAATAATAGAATGAAAATTGCTGAGGAAAAGTTGCATCAATAATATGATGTGATATATAACTTCATAATTATACACAATACGTAATGGCTAAATATTGCCATGAGCGAACGAATGGCTTCGGATATTCAAACACATGTGTGTATATATACATGCGCACCCGTACATACATAACGCACATTTATTTACTCATATACTCACAGCCTCATTTCCAACATTGTGCACACTCTCCGTTACATAAAATGTTATGAGCACTGGGATTTATATTGAGTTGTGTCCTGAGAATATACCATTATCTGTTAATAGCACCTAGAAAGCCGTTTATGGTTGTGCAACCGGGTTATTCATGGTGGTGATATCCCATATATTATAATTAATAACATTCGAAGCCATGCGTACGCTCGTGGCAATATTGAACCATTACTTATTGTGCATAATTGTGAAGTTATGTATCTCATCATATTATATTGATGAAACTTTTCCTCATCAATTTTCTCTCATTCATTTATAATTATTTGCAACGGTATTAGAAGATTGAGCGAAACACCCTGCTTTACGTCTACCTAATATCGAGAGTAGGTAGACGCCAACCCCATGCTATAACTCTACTCAATAAACCCCTATGTTTAGTGGGAGAACGTATTCATTTTTACAAGTGGTCTGATTTAGCATGTAGATGCGTTTTAACTCGAGTATCATAAACTCAATGCATTTGGTGCAAGGTATACCATAAGTGTATATATACAATGTCTATATACACGCAAACGTCTAATACTGGGATTGGTGGTGTGTATATGTATACATGTATATGTACACACGTATGCCTTAACATATATATACACATATACACATACACACATACATACGCATACATGCATACACATATGAATACATATTGACACCTCCATATCAATACATATTTCTTCATAACTATTTACATACACATACATGTGCACATGTATATATATTCAGATATTATTGTTCATTATAGTCCAAGGTATAAGTAAAGATATTTCTATATACTTCTTTCTTATAGTCCTGGATTTTGAGGTGGGTGTGGGCAGTAGATATAGGTGCATTTGACTTAAATATCAGTTCAAACACCACCAAATTCTTCTTACCACTTAGTTATTAAAGATTTTTCCATAGATCATAAAATGCACAAGCTACAGTTGTTCTGATAACGACGCCACCTCCATAGCTAGTATTGTCTGGAAAAATCTGACACACGTTGATGCACAAATTTCTCCATCATAATGCAACTGCCAAGCCGCTAATACCTACTTTCTTGACAGTAAATGCTTTCAAAAAAGCGTAGTTTACTGCACAAATATTTCAATGGAAATCAACAACGATATAAAACTATATACATAGGTCTACCTGGAATAACTTTTAAAACGAGATTTAACCAACATATGTATTCGTTCAGCCTCAAACTTAGAAGAAATACCACTACACTCTCTAAATGTATTTGAGATCTGAAGGATAGAGGTATCCACAATTTAAAGATCAGCTGGCCAATTATCGAGATTGCATCCTCGTTCATCAAAGACTTCACAGGCTTTCTCTCCTTATCTGTAAAGTACAATGTACGGATGCAGCCACTTAATTTGTTAAACTCTAAGCTCGAATTGGTCTCTTCCTGTCTTCATCAGAGGAAGAACAGAGGTAAATTTTGTAATATCTCATTATCATAACTGTCAGCCATACGCTGAAATATTCACATGTAGATTGTTCATGTATTCTCGAAATTCAATCGCTTTTATTGTCACCAACAAACTGTCTGCATATATGTTCACATCACCGTAACAATAGTCAGCACCAGGCTTTTCGCAGGCCCCATTCCTGTAACACGCTTCACTTTAATTCGTCTTTCTTCTGCATGTGCATGCATATATATGCATGTATGTATGCATATATATATATATAATAGGCAAAGTTGAACAGCACGTGGTAAATAACAACAGGTGTTAATCCTAAAAAACTACGACAAACACAGGGTAACATCCAGGTATTAGTATTACGCTTGAGGAGACAATAATAAGGTTTTCAACGTGTCGGGCATTTAACCCTTTGATAGAAAAAACAAAAAAAACAAAACAAACAAACAAGCAACACGGCGAGACAAAATTCACGTCCTCAGAGTGTGAAGGGGAAAGAAGTCTAGAGAAGACTAGAGAAAGGGGAGATAATTTCAGGGGGGAGACTATCAATCGCAGAAATGGTGATAAAGGTGAAAACTGAGAATGTGAAAAAATAAAATTTAAGTATAATAAAGTAGGGGAAGAGGATCTAGGGGATTTACAGGAAGAGGGGGGGGGGCAGTTGAGCCCTAACGGGGCAGAGGTACGTAGAGAAAATACGAACCGCTGCTCACGTTCAAGGTGGCTGTGGGAGGAGCCACTGTGAAGGGCCAGGCCAAACACATAGAGGTGCTGGCTGGTGTGGTGGGTGGAACGAAAGTGGCGGGAAATGAGGGAGTCAGTGTGAGTACGGATGTCGCGGAGATGTTCTGCGAAACGATCGGCGAGTCGGCGTCCGGTTTAGCCGACGTAAAGGATGCCGCAAAGGGTGCACCGAAGAACGTGGATGAGGTTGGAGGAGGTATAGGTGAAGGAGTGGAAAATGGTGAAGGAACGGTGGTTGGGGCCAGTAAGGTGAGTGGTATTGGATAGGAAGGGACAAGTGTGACAACGGGAGCGACGACAAGGGGTGGAGCCAGGTGGGGGGTGCGGGAATGAGGGAGAGGAGCTGCGGACAAGTAAATCCCGGAGGTTACGAGCACGTTTGAAGGAGAGAAGAGGAGGTGGGTGAAGGAGAGAAGAGGAGGTGGGGGAAGATGGGAGAAGTTGTGGGGTCAAGGTGGAGGGATCGGAAGGTGCGAAGGATGCGGCGTTGGAGGGGTAAGGTGGCGGGGTGGTAAGTGAGGGGATACGGTCGGGGTGAGGGTGTGAGGACAGAGGGGCGGTTGATGTGGCGGGCCCGAGAGAGGGCGTGGTGAAGGAGTGGGAGGGGATAACCGCGGCGGCTGAAGTGGGAAACCATGCAAAGGGACTGGACCTCAAAGTCCTGGTCAAGGCTGCAAATGCGACGGAGGCGGAGGAATTGGGAGTAAGGGATGGAGTGAATGGTGTGGGTGGGGTTGGAGGAGGTGAAGTCGAGGTGGGAGTCGGTGGGTTTGTAGAAGATGGAGGTGGTGAGGGTGAGGGAGGCGTGGTCAATAGAGAGGGAAATGTCTAGGAAGTGGATAGCGGTGTTAGAAATGGAGGAAGTGAATTCGAGGACGGGGTGGAAGGAGGTGTAGAAAGAGATGAATTGGTCCAATTGTTCACGGGAGAGGGAAGTGGCTCCGACGCAGTCGTCGATGTAACGGCCATAGAGAGCAGAGGTGGGGCCAGTGAACAGGTCAAAGATCTGGGCCTCAACATGCCCGACAAACAGGCGAGCGTAGTTAGGGCCCATTTTGGTACCCATGGCTACACCAGAGACCTGGTGATAGACCTCTACCGTGAACATGAAACAGTTGAGGGTGAGGACCAACTCGGCAAGACGAAGAAGGGTGGAGGTGCTGGGGAAGAATGTGGGACGAAGGTCAAGGAAGTAGCGCAGGGCGAGAAGGCCGTTGTGGTGGGGGATGACGTTATAGAGGGACTTTACATCTAACGTAAAGAGAAGATGGGAAGGACCAGGGGGGAAGGAGAAGGAGTCGAAGAGGTGGAGCGTGTGGCCGGTGTTGTGTATATGGGAGGGGAGGAGGGGCGAGGATTCCGTCAAGGTATTTGGATAGGAGTTCCGTGGGACAGTTGCAGGTGGAAACGATAGGACAACCGGGGGAGTTGGGCTTATATATCTTAGGGAGGAAGTAGATGGTCGGGGTGTGGGGAGTGCGAACAAGGAGGTTGGAGGGAAGGAGGGAGGAGTAGATGAGATGGCGGATGGTGGTGGTTAAGGGCTGTTGGTGGCGGAGAGTGGGGTTGGGGGGAAGGAGCTGGTAGAAAGAGGGGTCCTGGAGTTGATATATATGTATATATATATATGTATATATATATATATGTGTATATATATATATATATATATTTCGGAGTTGTACTTGTCTGGCAAGTGGAACCGTGTCAGTGACCAGATCGCAAAAAGTGCGACGAAACTTTTGACACCTACAATAAATGAAGTAAAATTAAGTTTTGTGTGTTTTTAAAATGGCTAATACGAGTCTTCCACACTGTAATTACTATATATATATATATGTATATATATAAAAAAGTAAACAAAAGCAAAAAAACAACAACAAGAGTGATTTTTTCAAAACAGTTATTAGCTATGACGCTTAAGGAAGAGGAAATGATGTTCATCGGTTCGGACTGAGTCCTTCAAGGGAGAAATAAAAGAATAAGGGAGAGAGAAATAAATAACACTTGTCTTACAAAAGCATGGCCGCCAGAAACGGTGTGATAGGAAAAAAGTAGGCGAGTTTAGAGTTTGAGCCGGTGTAATAGGAAAAAAGTAGCGAGTACACTTATTTACATCTCCATTTCCATGCTATGATGGTTCGATTAGATCTGCATATTAGTGGAGCAAAGTTTCTTCTTTTTTGTGGTCGCCCTCCCTATTGCACATCAGACAGCTAGGAAATAGAGGCGGTACTTGATCATAGGCAAACAGAGTTATGTGCCTTGGCCATAAGCAGTATTGCAATGGTTTTAGAAAAATTTGAACTCATTACCATGTAGTCATACTTGCACATGCTCATACGTATACACGTACATATGTATACATATACTTATATACACACCTGCATACACATACACGAATCATCGGAGGAGCCTCTATGTGATCAGTTAACCTGCTAGAAATAGCAGCAAAATATTCCTTAAATTATACCCTGCCATCGTAAAAAAGGAAGTATACATTCACTAATACAGTTCTAGACATGCTGTCTGAAACAATATGGGATGGTCACGACTGGAATGCTTTTGATCATAAGTCTGCTGAATGAGGGTTGATCTTAGGTTAAACCATAACAAGATACAACATACATACATATACATAATATATATTATTAATATGCCTTACCTTCCAAGTATTTTACTGACACAGCCATGAGATACGCGGAGCTGTCGAGAGATATCACAAGGCCGTACCCCTTGGTGGGCCAACTCCACAATCCGCTGGCGAACGGCATCTGGTAGAGGTCGGCCATTTACAAATACCCCTCCTAATTGGTTTACACCTCCGTGACCTGCACCAGAGAGAAGAAATAAAATAAGTTTAAGTGCAAATTAAAATGCAGTTTTTGGTCATACATGAAGAAAAAAAGAAAGAAAAATATTTTTTTTTACAATTAATTAGATTATAACGTCCGTGAAAATCAAATTGCTTCGAAACAGTCTAATGTAATGGAACAAGCTATATTTGAAATATCTTAGATGGACAAAATTAGATCTTGAAGAAATTCATTAATGCTTTTTTTTTTCTCTACCCCATCACCAAGTGCATCCTAATCAGCTATTAATGATAATGATACTTTCTTTTCTTTTCATTATTTCCACACACATGCACACACACAAAAAAGTAAAGGAGGAGTGGGGAGATTTTATCTCCAAAGATGTAGGGAATTAATTATACGTTTAGAAATTAAATTTAGATTTGCATAGGACCAACATTTACCAGTGTTGGATAAAAAACAAAACAAAAACAAAAACTTATATTCCATATTTCTGATGCAAATTATTAGAAGTTAAACATTCCTTCAAGTAAATATTAACTTTATTATATTTTATCCAAATTCCAAATTCTAACTAGATAAACACGGCTTATAGAAGAAATTTCCGTTTTTTTTATATTATTTTCCTGTCTGCTGAGAAGTTGGAAATTTATCATAATAATGTTAGATGTGTAGCAAATTTTAAATTCGTGTTTCACAGTGAAGTGTATGCATAGAGGCAGAAGAGGGAAGGGGAGAGTTCTTTGATATTTGCAAACTTTGTTGTATTTTCTTGCAACTTCAGATCATCATATTTATTTAGGTAATTCCAAAATTCAGGTGATAATTTCTTTCTCAAAGCATTAGAAATATAACATTCGGTACATTTCATTACAGCAATATTAAGTGTTTCATCTTTTATTTTATTTATTTATTATTTATTTATTTGTTTATTTATTTCAAGTCTTTACCATCCTTATAACTATATCGACAGACTTCAATGTGGGAGTGAAGAAATATGGGACAGCAATATTTGCTGTACTTTATATATAGTATTAAATGAGTAACAAGGGGAATTGAAAGCAATGTAAGATTATGTAATAATTCCAGAAATACGAGTAAATTTTTAATTCATAATCCATCAGCTGAAGTTCAACACATTATCTGTTATGCCACGTACTAAATACTAATGCTAATTTAACTTTTGAGAAAATTGAAAGGTTGCTTAATTCTACATTAACAGGGCAGGGCAGTGGTTCGGAAGAATCGTTAGAGCGTCTGACAAAATATCTTGCGGTATTTAGTTACGGCCCTTTACATTCTGAGTTTTAAAAAAAACCGCCGACTGAACACTGCTCTTCGTGGTACCGACTCCTCACCTTGTCCTGACCTGGGCGACATGTTATACCAGAACACTGCCTCAATGGGGAAGATTCGCCCCCTCTCAGCCATGGCCTTGATTGTGCGATGGTGTCTCCGAGGTCGAAAAACTAAAGTACCAGTTAAGTAGTGGGGTGGATATAATTGACTGTTCCCTTCCCCAAAATTTGAGGCCGTGTGCCAATGTTAGACATCAATATTAGAATAGGGAGACTAGTTTTGTATCCCTTTGGCTCCTATGAGATTATTGAAAGGATCAGATCGTTTTTATCTCTGGTTTTATGGCATGGACAGCGGATGAGCTACAACACACCCCCTGGATAGGACACCAGCTTATCGGATCTAACATACATAGATGATCTGATATCTATTTCCGACAGCTAGACTTACCGAAATATTCTAGGATTTATAAGTACCATGCCGATAAGCACAACACAAATTCTACAGCAAATTTCTTTTTTATCGCTTAGTCAGGATGGAAGGCAGAGCAGAGCCCATCACCCTATTGCAGGGTCTCCGAAACTGATGGGAGGGAGGGAGGAAGTTATCCTCAGACTGGAGACCTGGCATGAATGCTTGGAAGGGCCAGGTGCTGGTGTTAAACCGGGTAACGGATTTTCACCCCACCCCCCTCCAAGTAGGCCACGGTGGGATGCGACGCATCTCGTTTGACGCTCTGACGATTCCGCCAGTCCATCATCATACATACAGGGTCTCCGAAACTGATGGGAGTGAGGGGGGAGTTATCCTCAGACCGGAGACCTAGCCTGAATGCTTGTAAGAGAGTAGATTCAGCTAAAGGCACCCAAGGGCCAGGTGGTGGTGTTAAACCGGGTAACGGATTTTAAACCACCCGCCCCACCCAAGTAGGCCACGGTGAGATTTGAACTCAGAATGCAAAGAGCCGGAATAAATACTGCAACGCATCTCGTCCGACGCTCTGACGATTTAACAAGTCCACCATCCTAGACTGGTACTTTATTTATCAAACCCCGAAAGGATGAAAGGCAAAGTTGACCTCGGTGGGATCTGAACTCAGAGCACAGTGAGCCGGAAGGAATACTGCAAAGAATTGTATCCGACTCTCTGACGACTCGCCGCCTTAATCCAAGAAAAGGACGGCAGTCCAATACGTTATCCACTCCGTCATTTTGCTTTAAGACATACACAGTACTACAAAATACTCTAATATCAAGAATAATGCTCATTTATAATCTTGAAAAGGATTTTAAAATATATTTCAGCAGTCAAATGCAATTTATATAACGAATCACTACTATAAAACTACCCTTGAATGAAACTCTGTAGAAGAGTCAGTTAGGAATAAGTCTAGCTTGCAATCGAATAACTTTTAATAAGATTGATGCGATTCTCCCGAAATTCTGAGATTTGTTAATCTACATAACAATCTCTCCTTCCACCCATCCAACCTTACCAGTAGTCCTCTAGAAAATAAATTAAGACTTCAGTTGCCCATCTACATAGTTTATGGCCGACAGCTTATCTTGGAGTCACACATGCTTGAAGTCTGTTAAATACTGACACATTCATTATTGGTGATCTTTGAATTTTAACGACTCTAATGCCATCATTTAAACTCGTTCATTCTATTTCTGGAATATAATATTTCATAAGTCCACATTCCGTTTATGCAAATATCCAATTAGATCCCATACCGTACCAAACAATACTACAATTCTCGAGCAGGCGGATACAGATGCAGCAGAACAGTAGACGGAATAATTTAAAATCAAAAGGGTTAATCAACAGCAGTATACCCGTTTCCAGCGAACCAAACGTAGGAATGTCTTCGTGCTCGCCCGAACTGCTGAAAATAGCAGTCAAATTTCGTTCAAATCACACTCTACTGTTTCAAAAAATCGAGGATATGTTGGATCATCTATTCTTACATTCCAGTGGTGCTCTGGAAACCGAAGCTTTCTGGGGCGTGCAGTTGTTGTTACTGACTCTGCTCTTGTCTTAACGTTTTCTTTCTTCTGCTTTTCCAGCTCCTCTGAATAGGAAATCTTCAAGTGGCTCTTACTGCCACACATATAGCAACTGGGCTTTCTGCCCTGCAATACCAGTCTAATTGCTTTCCTTTCTACACCCCCTCAATGGAGTACAGCTACGGAATAGCTGTGTGGTCTCCAGTGATCATCAGGACTTGCATGTCCATACAGTACCCACCCAACCACGTGCTACTCCGGTTTTCTTTGGGCTCATAATTGGTTGCTACCTCATTTGTTACTAGCATCTCTTCCTGCTTCACCAGAAGAAGCCAAATTAAATTAATAGTAAACAGCAATTTTATTTTTAAAAGAATAATATAGTCTAAAAAGAAATCAGACCTTTTCTAAAAAGAAATCAGACCTTTTCTAAGAAGAAATCAGACCTTTTCTCTACCCCAAAGATTCCCAGGTTCACTTGTTTACAAAATGAAACGGGAAAAAAACTCTCCTTCATCAGTAAATCGTGGTAAAATCCAAATTTTCGCGGAACTATCTCGAAGATGTTCTTGCACTTCAACAAGCAACAACAACACCAAAAAACAATAATAATTGTTTCTAATTTAGGCTCAAGGCCAACAATCCCCAGTACTTGACTGGTACTTTATTTTATCAACCCCGGAAGGATGAAAGGCAAAGTTGACCTCTGCGGGATTTGAACTCAGAGAGCAGTGAGACAGAACGAATACCGTAAGGTATTCTGTCCGACACGCTAACGACTCTGCCAATTCTGGTTTCTTACATTGGCACAAGGCCAGAACTTTTGGGAGAGGGGTAAGTCGATTAAATCGACCCCAGCACATGACAGGTACTTTGTTTATCAACACCCGCCTCCCCCAGATGGATGAAAGGCAAAGTTGACCTCGGCAGGATTTGAACTCTGGATGCAAAGAGCCGATAACAAATAGTGATATTGAGGAATAACAATATTGATAATAGCAACAACAACCATTAATTAATACCAATTATAATAACAACAACAACATCAATAACAACAATAATAATAATAATGATAATGTTCATAATTATAATAATAATAATTATGATCAGTCATAATGATAAAAATAAATTGAAAAAATTTGAAAGCAGGTTGTTTGTTTTTTTTGCTTTATTTTCTTTGTTTCTTTCCTTCTTTTTTTATTTCCTACTTTCTTTCCCTCTTTCTTCCTTGCTTTCCTTCTTTTTCTGCTTTCTTTTATTTCCTTCCTTATTTCTTTCTCTCTCTCCTTTCTTTCTCTCTTTCTTTCTTTCTATCTCTCCTTTCTTTCTTTTTTAGCTTTTCTTTCTTTCCTTCCTTCTTTCCTTCCTTCTTTCAGTCTTTCCCTCCTTCCTTCATTCTTCTTCCTTCTTTCCTTCCTTCCTTCAGTCTTTCCCTCCTTCCTTCATTCTTCTTCCTTCCCTCCTTCCTTCCTTCCTTCATTCTTGCCCTTCCTTCCCTCCTACCTTCCTTCCTCTCCTTCATTTTTATTCTCTATTCTACATTTTTTTACTTTATATTATTTGTAATTTATTTAAATTTTATATATTCCCCCCCCCCCCACTAAACTTTCATTACAAGTGAAACCACTTTTCTTTCATAAGTCGATGGG
>JAOPJM010001842.1:1298100-1318765 GCA_027124095.1 Muusoctopus leioderma
ATATATCCAGAACTGGACAGCCGACGATAATCATGCTGGATCCTCTTTCTCTTCCCGGACTCGGGACTAGCGCAAGGGTCGGGCAGTTGTTGATGGCCAGGCGATGGTAATGAAGCAGAAAGTTTAGGCCTTTTAGCGTCTGATGTTGGTGTTGTAGTAGTCGTCGGTGTTGTTGACGACGTTGCTGTTTGGGTTGCTGTAGCCGTATTGTCGTTCTCGTCCTTCGCAACATTAGCTGCTGCATGTGGTGACAGCAGACCAGGTAAATTGCGATAGCTCTGAAGGTCTCGTTTGGTTACGCCTGCTACCGACACTTCGTCCTGTGTTTCGCTCTCAGTACTTTTTGCGATATCAAGCCCGGTCAATGGCAATTCTTCGCCGGTGCAAGTTTGTTTACAGGTAAAATCTAAAGCTAGAAAAGAGTTAGCTTCAGCAGTACTTACTAGTTTGTCTTCTTCTGGTTCAACTTCCTCCATCTTGTTCACAGGTTCCAGTGCCCGGATGTTTACCGTGGAGAATACTCATGTGACGTCTACAGCGATTGGCTAAGAATGTATCGAGATGGCGCCATTCATTTAGTTTATCCAATCACTTCGTCCATACTGTTCTGATTTTATACTCCCGCGTGAAGCGTGAGTATTTGCGCAAAGGTACCTTGCAAACTTTTGCAAACGTTGTTATTTCTTATAACACTCACCAACTGAGCCCATCTTCACTAGACTTACTTAAAAAGACAAAAAGTAATTTAACAGTCGCATATTTCATTGCTTTCTATTTTTTCTGCATACAAACAGATAGAGAAAAGCACTTGTGTATATATATATATATATATATTTATACATGTATTTGTATATCTGTACCTAAGATATACACAAATAAGTATATGTATAGACATAAATATATATACGCATACACATAGACTGTGCACGCCTGCTCAATTGTTGCCAGTTTTTTTTTTTTTATTTGTCCAGGTGTTAACTGCGAAATCTTCATTGTAAAAAGGTAATAACGTCGAGGGATCAGCATCAAAGATGGAAACAGGCACGGGAACACCACGCAAAGTACAAAAAGTAGCTGTTTCGGAAGCAAGCTCTGAAGCTGAAGAAAGTCGGGATTTTGATAGTGAAACCCAAAAAGCATTGGAAGACATCGATTCATGTCAAAACGAAATTGATGCCCTGAATGAGAAAGCTAGCGAAGAGATTCTGAAAGTTGAACAGAAATTTAACAAATTAAGAAGACCATACTTCGATCGGAGAAATGAGCTTATAAAAAAAATTCCCAACTTTTGGGTTACTGCTGTATCCTTTTTGTATATTTCATGCTGTGTGTGAAGTGTGTCGTTATTTTTATTGGATATTTGGTATGAAATAGTAAACTTTTTTTATGTAAGTATTATTAAACTGTTTATCATTTTTGATCGCACAGTTGTTTAACTATAACTATGGGATATTTTCTGTATAATAAGTAAAATATTGAATGTATTTTCAGTTAGAATTGTAGATATTTGTGCTTATTTTTACGAAGAAGACTCATTTTATACATAATATTTCTGCTTGTCTAGATTTCTTTTGATTTAAATTACATTTCTTGGCTCCAGTAAAAGTGAAAATTAAGTCCCCCACTTAGTGACCAATTTGATTGTCTTCTATGCTCCTTGGTATCGTGGTACGAACTAAGCTTTATCTAACATGGAAGCTTCTTTTTCCCCCCTTAATAACTATTCACTTTCATACTTCAGTGTGTTGTTCATGGTTCTTATACATTCGATTTATCATATTTATACTGCTAATTATATTTTGACTTGTTACTAACGTTTATTCCGATTTTATAATTGTAATATGAAGAGTGTGAACACTTTTTTTTTTTTTGCTATTCACCCACTAAAGATTTCATAAAACTCGTACAATTATATCTAGTATGTCCCTGGCGTGCTTTTAATCAGCTTCCGGTGGTATTTTTATCCAAACGATGTGGATTTGTTGTATAGGTTATTTGATTTCAAAATCTAGCGTGGTTGGCGACTGAGGTTAGTGATACAGCGCAGACAGGAACTGTTTGGCCGACCAGTTACTTTAAAATCGTCAAACTTTATTTTCGGCAATAATGTAAAATAAATATAGTTATTTTAGATAGTAGTTAGATCCTACAATTTTCTCAGACTTCGATGATTTTCCCACAAAAATAATTGTGTACGATTATAAGCTTGCTTTTTTTTTTTTTTTAGCCAAGAAAATAGTCTGTGTAGTAATTTGGTTGACGCTTTAAGATTTCTTTTGTATAATCGGAACTGTTATCGATAATGGATCGAGGTGTCTTCAGTATAAAATGCTTCATCCTAATTATATCTTGATTCTTATTCTAAATAAACGGTTATTAATTTATATTTCGTGCACTCTTTCATCTTGTAGCTGTGGTCTTATTGCGCTTTGATAAGACATAGCATAGCGTCAAGCGTTGTGTGCGTTGCGGTATATGTGTTCCTAAGGTAGATAAGGGACGTAACTGCTTTTTTCATTGACAACTATAAACCAGGAATATATTCGTTTATTCGTATGAAATGTAAACACCTTTTTACTTAAGATCAATTTCACTTTGTTTGATCATTGATGAAAATAGAACTAGTAAATGTAATTTCAAAATAGATTTTCCCTCCGTCTAAATTGGTGTTCGGGATTAAAATAGCAAATGAAATATTTCTTTAAAACTGCTCTTGAGTTATTTTTTTCTTATTTAGTATGAATTAATTATAGTTAAACAGGACATTTCAATGTTTAAGGGTCCACAAGTTTAAAAAAACGTTAAGTAACGTAATTTACGTCATATAGTGGAAAACTGTTACCTAAGAACAACACTGCTTGCGTCTTAGGCCTATAAATTGTAGATAGGTAAGTTTGTTGTCTTCCATGCTTTAAAATTATACAAAACATTAGCTTCTCGGACCATGGACTACGTTGATTTCATTACTGAAATAAATATAATTTATATATGTAACTTTTGGTGGTCAAGCAAATATGTTTGATATAGGAGTCTCGTGTGCAGGAATTTTTGAACATGGTATGAATTCAGAAGAACAGCAATGTGTGTGTGTTTATATATATATATATATAGATAGATACATTGGTTAGTGAGGAGAGAAGGCAGTGTCCATCACCCTTTTTCTGGGCCTCCGAGGTTTGTAACAGGGTGGACTCCGCTAAAGACACCTTAGGGCTAGATGGTGGTGTTAAACCGGGCGACGGATTAAGTCTACCACCCAAGTTGGCCACAGCGGTATTTGAACTCAGAACGCAAAGAACCGGAACAAATACCGCAAAGCACTAGACTAGTACTTTATTTATCTACCCCGAAAGGATGAAGGGCAAAGTTGACTTCGGCGGGGTTTGAACTCAAAGCGCAGTGAGTCGGAACGAATACTGCAAGGCATTCTATCCGACTGTTTTAAGACTCTACCGATTCGCATAGTGTGTGTATGTATATATATATATATATATATATAATAATAAATATATGTATACGCACACACACTAATGATGCATTGGTCAGCTGGCGCCTCTCGCGGTGTCTTCATTTTGACATAATGTATTTTTACTGTGGGGCCTAACTGCAGGTAAAGGAAAATCAAATGGATCAAGAGGCGTGATTGCCGGCAATGTGGAAACAAAAATCCAAAGCCTGGATCTTATGTGGTAACAGTGCTAATGATGGCATTGATTGCTTTCGTCCAAACAAATACTTGTTTCCAGTAGATTCATTTATACTGTTTTATTTTATCATTCTATGAGAAAACCTAATGAAAGTTATTTGTAGGTGCGTTGTGCGAAAGTTGTATGATGTTTTGTCCAATAATTAATTTACTGCAGTAAAGATATATATTTTAAAACCCATATTGAGCTATAATCATACAAAATGAATATTTCAAAATATATTTCATTTTGTTTAAAATTAACATTTGTTTATTAGAGTACGGTATTGGCTTACTTTGAAGTAACGAGAATGTGACCGGTGCATTTAGATATCCGTAAGTTGATTTAAATGCATTTAAAACATTTTTTTTGAAGTTACGAAGGGTGTGACCATTCCGAAACTCCAAATATTTTTATGTATTTTCACTTAGCCTAAGTATCTTTTATGCTTACCACTTTTTATTCCTCATTGTAACTTAACAACTAAATAGTGACCCCCCCCCCCGCCGCCGCCCTTGATGAGGACAAGGATCTCACGAAGTTGGATCTTGTTTTAGTAGTATATTTCAATTAGCCAAAAGGTTTTTTAATGGATTTCAACCAACTGTACAGATTTTGTATTTTTAGTTTGTTAGCTGATGGGGGTTGGGGGTAAAAAAAAATTTGTCTTCGTGATTTTAGGTTGAAAATTGTTTCGTTGTTATATATAGGTCCTAGTTTTAAATGTTTTGTTGTTTTTTGTTCTGTTTTTCTGTTGTTATCTAAACGATGCGTCTATTAGATGCTGATGTTCTGGACGAAATGGTCAAGATTTCCAATTCCTTACAGGATGTCGGCCTCAATATATTAATGACGCCAAAGAGATGATACAATCAATTCAATCGAAATTTCCGTCAGTTCACTTTCCAAATCTTGTTGACTGGAATTTGCTGGTGTCCCCCTCAGCAAAGATTCTGTTACTCCTAACCAAAAAACAAGAAGATTTCGAGCATCTGACAAATAATCTCAAAAACTTGGAGCCACATTAAGCTTTGTTCTTCCTTCGTCACTGTTTTTGCATCCCAAAGTTAATGTATTTCTTATGAGCCTGTCCTTGCTTTCATGCTGAGGCCATATTCTATCAGACACAAAGAGCTTATGGCTAGCCAATATTGTGTCGATGTGGATGGGAGTGTTGTCTACAGTTTGTCCTGTAAATTCAACAACGACCGTTTTCCTCTTCACACCTCATTCAATGTGCGTTGACCTGTAGTAATGTTCCGTCAATTCTCGAACCTTCAGGCTTGAGCAGAACTGATGATGGTAAGCGCCTGGATAGGGTAACTTCTTTCCTATAGCAATGCAGAAAGTGTCTTTTGTAAGATGTAATGGTGGTAGACACTTTCAGCACGTTTCACATTGTGCAATCTTCAGCCTCATTTAGGGCAGAGATGAGGAAGAGCTGCAAATACTCAGAATTGACCAACTGGTACCTTTTCCAAACTCTCACCTTTGAGATTACAAGCATACAAGGTCCTTCAACTGCCGTCTACCTAAAGCAGCTTGGCCGTCTCCTTGTTGGCACTTGGGGTGATAAAAGAGTAGCTTCTTGGTTGTTTCATTGCAATTGTTTGTGGAATGCCACCAGTGTTATGGCCTGTTCCAAGAATTACTAATTTACCAATTTTAAATTAATATTGTGTTCAAATGTAAATAGAAATACATATATATATATATATATATATATATACATTTGGAGGGTAATATGTTTTTCCGATCAATTATTGAAAGATTCTTGGTTTGTAAATTCTTGTAATCAGTAATTCTCAAATTATAATTAACATTTTGGGATAGTTGTTCAGTTTATGTACGTAAAGTAACAAAATTTGACTTTCACTTAGGCTTCTTGTAATAGCTGTCAATTTCACAAACGGCAGAATTCCTAGACAGAAAGACATAACATTTGTTAGCTTTCTAATATTAATTTTTACAATTTCAGAAACTTTTTCATTTCAACATAATTAGTTCTATAAAGAATTAAGAAAATCTGAAAATTCTTAAATAAAAATTTTAAAACTTGAACACTTATGCTTTTAGTGAAAAATATGTAAAAATTAATATTAGACAGTTAACAAACAGCTTTCTCTTTCTCTGCATTTTGCGAAACTGACAGCTTTAAAAGTGAAACTAAAGTTTTGTTATTTTACATGTATTATCTGAACAATGACCAAAATTTGGATTGTAAACATAGTTTAGAAATATTTGTTGGGATATATAGTTGCAGAAGCAACTAAACTGTTCCTCTCTTGGAGTAAAATCGTTTTTCTTTATGTTTTTTCACCAATTCGCCCATATAATTAAGCTTTACTCTTAAATAATCTTTTTGATTATATATAGAATATAAGGTTTGTATGTTGTTATGCATCTTAGTCTTGACCGTCCCATCTTTATAGAGGTTTGTAGGACTACATTATCCAATGTGTCAAGATAGTAGGGTGTGATTTGAGGGGATTTGACTGCTGTTTCTAGAAGATCGAGTGACTATGCAGAGGCTGGCTTATGTTTGTGTGGAGTATACAATCATGATCAGTTTAAGTAATGTGTGTATTAAAATCTAAAAGTTATCGAAATCTGGTAAACATCTTTTAATATGAATGTTTAGTAAAGAAAATTACTTATAAATGCATTTAATTTATTTGTGGGCATGTATGATGCAGCCATCATTGGTAACAGTTTCATTCACCGCTTTCTAACTTCTTGAAGATTAATGTACATCAGTAACAAGGAAATATAGGGTTAGTTAAGTACCTTTTTGTAATTTTAGTAATTGCTTCTTTTTTTTACCATCCTTTTTCTCTTTTCCTGGTCTCAGTCATTGTATTGAAGCCATGCTGGGGTACCACCTTCAAGAGTTTTAGTATGAAGCCCAGTTCTATATTTCAGTCTGGTACTTATTTTGTTCAACCATTAAGTTATGGGACACAGCATACACATCAGTTTTAAATCGATGTGTGTGTGTGTATATATATATATATATATGCACACACACAATGGGATTCTGCATTGTTTCCATCTACCAAATACCATTGATACGGTATTGGTCAACCCAAGGCTATAGTAGAAGATACTTGCCAAATGTGATCGAACCTGGAACCACATGGTTGCAAAATGAACTTCTTAACTGCAAACCTATGTCTGTGTGTGTATATATAATTGTCACATGAACTTTAGTGCTGCATATCTGATCTACATCTTCCACAAAATGCAAGCTGGTTTAATTTACGCATAGATCACTTTCCATGCTGGTATACATTGGACAGGTCATCATGTTCCAAGTTAGTTCTTATTCATGGATCGGTGGACCATGTCTCATTTGTATGTTCCATTTTTGACATGGTTTCTATGGCTGGATGCCCTTCCTAGCACCAACTACTTTACAGTGTACTGAATGCCACCAAATGCTTTACAGTGTACTGGATGCATTTTATTGTGGCACTAGAGAGATTGTCATGTCCTTGACAAGATTAAAGGGTTCTCCCTACCCTACATTGTCTCCATTCGTTTGCCAACCACTTCACAAGGAATACTGAGTGCATTTTATCATGGTACCATCACTAGAGAGGTTGCCTTGTCCCTGGCAGATTAAAAAATCCTCTCTATTCTATGTTATCTCTGTTCCTTCAATGCAAACATGATCAAGGTGAGTTGAAGAAAGAGTGATGATCAGAGAGGTGAAAGAAGAGAGTATGAGTAAGATGGGGAGGAAGTAATGGAAGTGAGACAGTGATAGCTACATGTTGATGAAGATGGGTGATAAGTGAAAGTGGTAGATGTCAATGAAGCATCAGGGGGGCTAGTGGTAAAGAAGGGTGATGGTAGAGGATGCTGGATATGGACAGATTTGATGCCATCTCTCATCACAGATATCATGATGGAAGATAGGTAAAGTGATAGCAGGTGATGGTGGAGGGATTGGATATGAGCAAATAAATTACCATTCCTCATTACACACACTCACATACATATATATATATATATACTTAACTAATAACTCATCTCAGAAATACAGACTAAATATGAATTAACATTTTCAGGGGTGTTGATTCATAAGTTAATATTATTGGACTTGCTATGTGCCAACTAGTATAAGTTCAGACCCTGTTAACACTACATTTATATTTTAAATGTTCTGTAAATACATTTTGACATTGTTTATATTAGATACATTTCCGGGGGCTGGGAGTATTTTTTAGTATGATATTTTATTAAAAACAATGTTCAGTAGAGCCTGTTCGGGTACACCACTGCTCTTGACACACACTAAACCTAAAAATTTAAGAAAATCTACATGCTCAGCAGAACCCAGATCAAAATATAAAATGCTGGATTTTGTCTTCAAACCAACTGAAAATATAATTACACTGCATGTAAATTAATATATTAACTCCAAATGGTAGTGGCATAAATGATCGAGTCGACAACACTGGAATAAATGCTGTACAGTATTTTTATTCATCCTTCAAAATTCTATGTTGAAATCTAGTGAGAGTCAATTTTACTAAATTAAACATGTATCGACACATAGTCACTTATGATCATTAGTAACATAAGGAAGATAGATAAGCTAAAGCTGGGACCTTGAATTGGCTTCGTTGTTTATTGTATGATATCTTACTCCTTCCAACTAGCAAGCAGAGGAGGAAGATATGGAGAGTTCTAAGGTTATGTGGTTTTATTTTCCATAATTACTCGAGTTTAAAGTATGTGATAGCTTTTTCAAGTTATACTGATTTGGGTATATTACTTCAGTTAACAGGATGGTATTTTGCCATTAACTCTTTAAGCCTTATTACTTATTTCCCCTTGTGTCTGAAACAGATTTTTATGGCATTTATAAATAATCACCTTGTGGCTAAACATTTCCCAATCCTTAAATAAATTTTGTTATACAATATTAACTTTTTAGTGAAGTGTAATGCAAACAAAAAATATAGTGAAATAAATCCAAAAACTAGCAGTATAAATATGGATACATACCACAAACAAGGAATAAAATTCTTAATGTCAAAAGGCTTAACTGAATATTTACTTCCTATAAATAACATCAGGACCAGGTAGTATGGTTGGAAAACAATTTATACACAAATTTACCTGGCAGGTGATACAACCATTAATTGGCTCATGTCGCTTAGCCTGTTTTGAGCAAATTTTGCAGGTTTTCTGTTCCTTACTACCTGGCCAGTGGTATATTTTTGCCACTGGGAATTCAGCATGGAAAAATATATTTCAAATTTGATTTGTCTTCATCATCATCGTTTTTACGTCCATGTTTCCATGCTAGCAGCATTTACAGCATGGCATCGATCGCTTCATTTGTTTATATAAATCTCTTCCTATTCAGTTTAATTTTCACTACCACTGACATTAATAATTGTAATGTATGTCTCATTTACAGTAAAATCAAAACATATGTCTTACACTGTTGAAGAACAGATCTGTTTGCGTGTGCTTCCTCAAAAGTTAACTATCCTCACATTTTGCCCCCCCTATCCATTGTACGATTTTTGAAACATTTCCTTGACTGTTGTTTTCAGTTTGTTAATCATCCACAGATCTCGGTAATACTTGATGAAGAGGAGGAAGAATGTTTACATTATCTCAATATGGTGAGAACCCAATCCCTAACTGTACCCAAGTGGACAGTGGAGGAAGGGGTTAATTTTAAAATTAAATTTCAAGCTGTTGGTGTTTAAAGTTTGTCAAATTGTATTACATAGTATTTAGTGTGGAAATCTATAATTGAGGTGTACACATTGGGAATGGTTTTAGAAATGGTTGTACATTTAGTGTCTGCACTAGAGTAGACAAGTATGTACTTTCTATCACTAGTAGCAATGCTCATCTAATTTCTTGTTTAGTACTGTAGTGTTCTCCTAGTTGATCAAACAGCTTTAGTTACTGAGATAAAGTTTTTGTCTTCTACCATAGCCTCAGATTGGCCAATGACTTCTGAGTGAAATATGTTAGGTGGAAAATGCGCGGAAGTTCGTGGTATATATTATATATGTGTGTGTGTGTCTTAGATAATTGCCGATAAACTGGTGATTCGAAGAGAAATATTTAGTGGTATTTATTCTGTTCAAGTTGCACACACTTGTGACTCTTGCTATCAGAAATGCAATGAACTGATGATTGGCCCTTTGGAAACGAAATGCATGATGTAAAATAAATAAGACCATTAGTTCAAAAAGTCAGGTTTTGTTTGTAGGATTGACTTGGGTGAGTGGAGGTCTTTTAGTCTTTAGATATCAACTTCTAAAAGTTTGTTTTTTTTGTTTTTTTTAAATAGTATCTAACTTCATGGTGATTTCAGTATAATGTGACTATTACATATCTTAATCGGAACAGACTGCCTGTGTATTTGAATTAATTTTCAAAATAATCAAGACTTGAGGTGGATTTCATAGATCAACTATAAGTTTTTTAATTTATTGGTATAATAAAGTGGTGTATGGAATACAACAAAATGCTCTTCTATAAAACATGATGGCATTTTTGTCTCAAAATTATTCTGATTACAGGTAAATTTAGTAAACTGTAAAATTGTTTAAACTTTGTTTAAAAATTGCTGTATAAAACATTCAGTTGGAATAGATGATAGAACTGTATAAGGCAACAAAGAATAGTTGCTCATTAGCTATATATCAAACAAGGTATTGCCACCATTATTGTTAGGGTTTAATACTTGATAACTCATCATTTGGTTTTAACAGGCAATTTTACAACTAATGTACTATTTCTATCCACATGTTGTTGGGCTCATGTGGATAGAGAATTAATACTTTGCAGTAGCTCACAAACTAATATCTTTTCTGCTGTTGGATTATCTCACACAACTTATTTATTTTTACAGTCCTTTCTTATCTGCAATTACTGGTACATGTGTGTGTTACCATAGCTTCAAGTTTTTCATAAGCTTGCCTGAACTAAAATATTTATAACATTTGGTGTGTAAGTGATAATTCCCACTCCATGCTGATTTACACTACAGTCTTTCTTCATGGTGTAAAATGTACATCAATGCCAGTAACCGGTCACTTCACAAACCTTCATATTTTTATCAATTTGTTTAGCATATACTGGTAGCAACATATTCAGCTATTATTACTTTTAATCTGTTGATAGTTGTTTTCCTGCTGTGTTTTAAGTGTTCTCTGAACTGTAAACCAGGTTTAAATAACTGTCATGATTGTCTTTGTGTGTGCTGGTGAATTAACAGTATCACATGTATGAAAATACTGGCAAAGCTTCAAAATTTACATTCTTGTTGTGGTACGGGGGGGGGGGGTCAAAAGGCACATCTACATCTGTCCAGTAGTAATTTGTAAAAAAAATGTTCATGTTTTTATTATTACTCTTCTCCGCTATCAATATCAAATATATAATCTAATTCAAAATTAAGTTATTAAAATTTTATCAGTATGGTTTGTGACAGGAGGGCTGTAAAATACTGCCTGAAGAAATCTCCATCTAACTCATGCTAGCATGGAAACACAGACATAGAACAGTGGTGATGATTGATTCCATCTATATGTTCTACACTTTCAATATGTGAGAAGACTTGTATGAAGATGTTAAATTTTGGAGTGGATTTAGCCTCATCAGGGAAGATTGTGGTGAAATTCAAACCTATCGCAAATTTTCAAGGTTCTGTTCTGTCACCAATATTCCAGAGTGGAAAATTGAATATTTACGTAGGTGAAATGCATTAATCCTAGTATATGTTTTGTCAAACCCTAATGAACATAGAAGGCAGCATTCCCACTGAAAAGAGGTGCCAAATTAATAAGTGTAGCAACCAGTCTGGCATTCTCTACTGCTTTAGAGCATGTTAAACAGTCAATCCTAAACTGTAACTGTCTTCTCTTTCATAACTATGTGACGGGCCTTAGGTGTGGGTTAATACTGCTTTGGTGTTAGGTTAATAGGTTTGGAATTGGATGCCCTTTCTACAATTATTCACCGAGTCATAGGTAGGAATGATAGTTGTGCTGTTATCAATTTAACACCTTGTATTTTTTCAAAATTCTATTGCCCATACCATATTATATCAGTAAATTTGTTTGTATGTGTGTGTGTGTGTATATATATATATATTTATTATCATTTTTAATTTCTCTGTAGGTGGAAGTTGAAGAGTTTGAGGATATTAAGTCTGGATATAGAGTCAAATTTCATTTCTCACCAAACCCATATTTCTCAAATGACATTTTGTGTAAGGAGTTCCACTTGGCAACGACGGGTATGTCAAATATTTCTTCGTTGTGTAAGTGTCCTTCCTTCCAAATTGGATTGTAATCCCGTTGTTTCATGTTTGTTAACGACCCTACTTTGTTGTTTTTTACCTTCTTGTGTGTGACTTATTGTTGTTGTTTTTTTCGTT
Organism: Muusoctopus leioderma; assembly: GCA_027124095.1. Taxonomy (NCBI): domain Eukaryota; kingdom Metazoa; phylum Mollusca; class Cephalopoda; order Octopoda; family Octopodidae; genus Muusoctopus; species Muusoctopus leioderma. The sequence continues at coordinate 1,310,209 of JAOPJM010001842.1, forward strand.
TATGCTCCATGGTTGTCACATGGTTTTGTTTTATAAAAATAAAATGGTACTGTGGAGGGCTGAGGTAATGTAAACTTTATTTTTTTGTCCAGAGTTTTGTTACTTGTGTACATGTAAGTGCTACTGATGTTTTCAAAGTTATTACGAAATCAGTACTAATACATTATTTTAGATTATATGTTAAATACACATTTGTAAATCTCTTGTAATATTTATGACTGGGACTACAAAGTGTTTTATTCTTTCCTACTGGATAGGATTTTTGTTTAAAGTCTTGTCTGGAGGAAGAGACTGTGCCTATGGCCTTCACAGGACCTCCAAGGTCAGTGAGATTGGTATCATTAACGTTCTGCATAAACTGCTGCAGGTTGGTGACATGTGCAGGGAGAGGATTCCAGAGGGCCAATGTTCTGGGAATAAGACTGGGCGTAGTGTTTAGTGTGGAGCCTGTGGTGTGAACACAAGATGAGTGAGCCAAGAATACCTGGTGGAGATGGCACAAGACCAACCAGCTCCAAGGAGTAGAGGCCATTGCGGTGGCATTAGAAAAGGCAGAGAGAGAAGACAGCAACATCTGTGGGCCAGAGATTGGAGTGTGTTTCTTAGTGACTTTATGCCAATCGGTGGATTGGCCTTTCTCTAGGATGTTGTCTGTGTTTGTAGCAGCAGCACTGTCCCAGATGTAGGATCAGTACATGCATATGATAAGATTGATATTTACAAAGTTGTTTAGTAAACTAATTATATAATTAAAGAATTGGTACTAGTTTGTTTTTTTGTCTGAATTTCTATAGAAGCCTGGTTTTAGCAAGTCCAGATTATAGCATCCTACTGTGCACCTTGCTTGGTCCTTTGCACTGGATGTCTGGTTTGGCAGTTACCTTTGGATTTGGTAATTTTAAGTTGATGAGAGATGAGTCTCCCATGGATGTAATGCCGGTCTAAAACAAAGTATTCTTAGAAAAGACAGTACTTATTCCCCACAGATAGGTGAGGTAAGGCCATTAATTTGTCAAGGAACATCTTAGCACTTACTATTGAGCTGTTAATCATTCTGCCTATATGGTTATTAAAAACACACTTGATAACGAATTTCTTGCTTGGTAAATTGGGAATCTAGATTATTATTTATTTGATATTCTGTTACCTCTGTCTTTCAGGGGACCCTGCCTCAAAGTCAACAGCTATTAACTGGCAGGATGGCATGGATCTGACAAAAAAGGTGCAGCGAGAACAGATTGTGATTGCTGACAGAAAGAGGAAACATCAACCCACCCGAACCTTTTTCACCTGGTTTTTAGACAATAAGGATCCATCAGCTGATGATATAGCTGAGGTAAGATTTTGGTCCTAGAATCTTTTAGTTTAGGGATATAAAAAGAAATGGTTTTGATGTATGGTTAATGGAGACTAACTATACACCAACCAAATAATCTTCAATTGCTAATGAAAGAGATGAAAGCTCTTATGTTATTGGGTATTGAAAAAAAGATAGTGGGAGCCACTTTTTCAACCAAACTTCATGCTTACTGAAATTTATTGGTACTATTTTTATTGACTCTTAGAAAGAAGAAATACTATAAATTATCCAATCTGACACTCTACCACTACCCTGAATACGTTTTGGACTGTAAATCAATATTGGCTTTGTCCACTCTTCAATGATGGCGTTGTTGTGATTCTATTGAACATGTCTACTGTGTCTCGCCTGATGGCATTCCATTGGGTAGAACATGGTTTTAATTCTTCCTTTTATCTCCCTTAAGAGTCAAAAGCAATGCTGTGTTGGCATGACATGAATTAGATAGCCAAAGGTCATGACCAGCGAAGTATGACATTCATTATTTAATGTTTGCCAACACCTTTGGAAAAGAGTTTTTCTCTATATAAATAGAGACCACATGCTGAGTTCAGTTGAAATTAGGTCCTTGACTTTGGGGAAAGTATAATACATATGCTCTAAGATTAGATAATATGAGAAAACAATTCCATTTATCTACTTTTATTACTTTTCAGGTAATCAAGGATGACATGTGGCCGAATCCATTGCAATATTTCTTGGCTCCTGATATTGAAGTAGAAGAAAATGGTGTCAGGTATATATATATATATTTTTATTCATTCATTGTCCTTTTCTTGCTCTCTTCGAAATAATTGTTTTTTCTTCATTTGATTTTCTGTTTGTATATAAAGGGAGTAAATTGAGTGTCTATTAAATATGTGATCAGTCTAGTAGCTAATGGAGACCTGTGTAAATACTTCAAGAGCAACAAAAGTTGAATGAACTGCAAATGATGGGAGATAAGCATGGAAAAGAGCTCTGCAGTACCTACAGGATTTTTAATACTTTTGTAAGAGCTCGTTTGGGATAGTGTGAATTAGTTGTATCTGGTGCACCCACTGAGAAACCAGATTGTGATTATGAAGTGTATCTCTTAACCCTTTCATTACCGTATTTCTAGTGAAATACACAGCCTACAATTTTTCAATCAAGTTTGAAAATAATCAAGAATTAGTAAAACAGCTAACTTTCTTGTTGAGTTGGTGTTTGGAGCCTAACTTAATAAAATTTCTTACATAAAATTATTATGGAAGGTTTAAATTTAAATATGAGCACTATAAAACAAATGGTTTTTATTATAGAACCAAGGGCAGCGGTTTCAGGCGGTTTGGTATCAAAAGGGTTAATCTTGGTTATTTTATCCTAACACTAGTACAACCACACAACCACAATACCAGAACCACACCCACAATCACAATCTCAATCACAGACCCTACCCCCTTCCGCCACCCCCACCCACCCCCCTCTCCCGACACCATTCATCTTTTTTTCGTTTTGGTTTTTGTTCATTTTTTTCTCATCACTTTGCTCCATTCATTTGTTCCCCCCCCTTTACAAAATTCTTCCTTTATATCTTTTCTTTCCTTCTTTACTTCTTTCTTTCTATCTTTCTTTCTTTCTATCTTTCCTTCTTTCTATCCTTCTTTCTATCCTTCTTTCCTTTTTTCCATCATTTCTTTCTATCTTTCCTTCTTTCTTCTCTTTTCTTTTCCTTTCATTTCTTTTAAAGCATTGAAAGAATTATGGTGATGGTGATGGTGATGGTGATGGTGATGGTGATGTTGTCCTTGGTGGTCGTCATTGTTGTCTTGTCATAGTCGTGATGTTGAGTGGTGAATGGTGAAAGAAATACAAAAAGAAAATTTCAACTAGAAAAATAATCAAAACAAAAAAATGAAAAAATTAAAAATTAATAATTAAACAAATAAATAAATAAATAAATAATTAAGTGTGATACAAGGCTTGAAATTAATTTTTTTTACATAAAAAATAATTAGGTCCTTAATTGGAATTAGATCTTTTTTTTTTTCTTTGTTATATATTTTTTTCTGTTTTTTAATCACGTCATACCTTGAAAATACTAAGGGATTCAATAATTTTTAAGAGTACAAATCAATATTTTCAATTCATCATCCCCCCCCCCCTCCCCCACACACACAGACCTCTATCTTCTACACCCTCTATTCCAATCGTCCGTCCGGCTACCCCCCTTCCTTTACCCAACTCCTCACCACTACCACCATCGCCACCATAGTCACAACCATCACCGCCATTGTCACAACGACCAACCAATGCCCCCACTACCCTCTACGCCCTCTATTTCAATTGCCCGTCCCTGTTTACCTCCTCCCCTACCCCACACCACCACCACCACTACCATTGCCACCACTCCACCATCACCACTACTACCACTGCCGCCACTACCCTCTACACCCTATATTCCAATTCCCACACTGTCTGTCTACCCCCTCATCTACCCCTCATCTACCCCCACCACAACCACCACCACCACCACCATTACCACCTCCACCACCCAAACCATCGTCACCATCGTCACCACCATCACCACCACCATCACCATTGACATGATCGTCGCCACCACTACCGCCACTGCCACTACCACTACCACCATCATAACCACCATCACCACTACCACCACCGCCACTACTGCCACCACCACCACCACAACCACCACTGTCACTACCACCACCACCATCACCACTGTCACTACCACCACTACCACCACCACCACCACCACCACCACGATCACCACTGTCACTACCACCATCACCATCGCCACCATTATCACCACCACTACCACCACCACCACCACCACCACCACCACCACAACCACCACTGTCACTACCACCATCACCATCGCCACCAGTATCACTGCCACTACCACCACCACCACTACCATTACCACCACCACCACCACCACCACCACCACTGCCACTACCACTACCACTACCCATGTTCTTTAGTCGAGGTAATTTAATAAGCTTTATGTGAGAACAAATTTCCTTCATTTTATTGTATTTATTGTTGTACTATATTGTTGTACTTTATTGTTGTACTATATTGTTGTACTATGTTGTTGTACTATATTGTTGTACTATATTGTTGTACTTTATTGTTGTACTATATTGTTGTACTTTATTGTTGTACTATATTGTTGTACTTTATTGTTGTACTTTATTGTTGTACTTTATTGTTGTACTTTATTGGAATTATTATTAAAAAAATAAGAAAGAAAGAAAAAAAATGAAAGTCCTAAAGTATCAGATGAAATTAAAAAAATAAATATAAATAAACAACGACAACAACAACAACTACTACTACTACCACTACTACAACTACTACTACTACTACTACTTTAATTGATACTACTAGTGATACTACTATTACTACTACTACTACTATTATTATTATTACTACATGATAATAATGATAATAATGATGATGATGATGATGATGATAATAATAAAAATGATGATGACGTTGATGATGATGATGGTAATGATGATGATGACATTGACAATGACGAAGATGACGATGACGACGACGATGACGACAATGACAATGACGACGATGATGATGATGATGATGATGATGATGACACCGATGATTATGTCAATGAGAAGGAGCAGTATGGGAGAACGGCACGGCAATGGTGTGTGGTGGTGGGGGGGGGGGGCGCAGCGGCTATTGGCAACAACAAAAGCAATGACAACAACAACAACAGCAACAGCAATGTCGTGATCAGTAAGAAGAAGAAGAAGAAGAAGAAGGTGAAGCAGAAGTGGAAGAAGAAGAAGAAGGTGAAGAAGTAGAAGAAGAAGAAGAAGGGGAAGAAGAGGAAGAAGAAGAAGGTGAAGAAGAAGGAGAAGGTAAAGAAGAAGGCAAAGAAGGAGAAGTAGGTGAAGAAGAAGAAGGTGAAGAAGGAGGTGAAGAAGGAGAAGATGAAGAAGGAGAAGACGAAGAAGAAGAAGAAGAAGAAGGAGAAGGTAAAGAAGGAGGTGAAGAAGGAGAAGGTGAAGAAGAAGGTGAAGAAGAAGGTGAAGAAGGTGAAGAAGAAGAAGAAGAAGAAGAAGGTAAAGAAGGAGGTGAAGAAGAAGGTGAAGAAGAAGGTGAAGAAGAAGAAGAAGGTAAAGAAGGAGGTGAAGAAGGAGAAGGTGAAGAAGTAGAAGAAGGTAAAGAAGGCGAAGAAGAAGAAGGTGAAGCAGAAGAAGAAGGTGAAGAAGAAGAAGGTGAAGAAGTAGAAGAAGAAGAAGAAGAAGAAGAAGGCACAGAAGAAGACAAAGAAGAAGAAGTAGAAGGTGAAGAAGGAGAAGGTGAAGAAGGAGAAGGAGAAGGTGAAGAAGGAGGTGAAGAATAAGAAGAAGGAGAAGGTGAAGAAGAAGAAGGTGAAGAAGGTGAAGAAGAAGAAAGTGAAGAAGAAGAAGAAGAAGGAGGTAAATAAGAAGAAGAAGAAGAAGAAGAAGAAGGTGAAGAAGAAGAAGAAGAAGCAGAAGAAGGTGAAGGAGATGAAGAAGAAGAAGAAGAAGAAGAAGAAGAAGAAGAAGGTGAAGGAGATGAAGAAGAAGTGGTAATAGCGTTCTTCAAGTTACTACTTGTTAAAAGCTGAAAGCCAATCCAATTTAAAGTTTAATGCAGCTCTCACAAAGGAAAAATCACTTTTGAAAATTACTTGAATTCATTCTTTTATGATTGGAATGAATGGAAGCGAATCTCTTAAAGAGTAATCTCCGTGTCAAAGATTACCGAAGAGGAGACATAAAACCCACAGACCTCATCTGATGAATCCAACACATTCCACACACAACAGTTATAAATAGAGGCAACGTTTTGATGCATCAACTTTATCAGAAAGCCGAAACTCTCTGAGATAAAATAGAAAATCTTTCCTATTGTATCATTATTGCATTTATTATTATCATTTATTATTATTATTATCATTATTATTATTATTATTATTATTATTATTATTATTATTATTATCATTATTATTATTATTTTTATTATTGTTATTATTATTATTGTTATTATTATCATTATTAGTGGCGGCAAATTGGCAGAGTCATTAGCGCGTCAGACAGAATGCCTTGAATGTATTCGTTCTGACTCACTGCGCTCTGAGTTCAAATCCCGCCAAGGCCAACTTTGCCTTTCATCCTTCCGGGGTCGATAAAATAATTCTGCCATTACTAAATATTTTCTGTTACATTACATGCTTTTGGTGGTTTCTGGTGGGAAGATTTTGATCTGGTGCCGCACTCAAGAATCATTCAGTCTCAGCTTTGAGTCCTGCGCTTCTAAACCTGTGATGCAATTTTTCTTTGTGTATTTCCACCCTGATCAGTTGTTCAGGTTTGGTCATGTACGGTTTTTCTTGTCATCGTTTCAGAATGGAATTTTTTTAGCTTAGTTTTTAGCTTTTCCCGAATTGCTGTCCCATCTCCTCACAATTACCTGTCACTTCAGCCTCTGTTTTATATTTGTTGGCTTTCTTGAAGATAGAAAACAGTTTTCTTTTTGTTCATGTTTTATAGCTATTTGTATTAGTTTTCGCTTTTTAGTCCTACAATTGATATTATATATTAGTTATCTAGTTTCATAAAGCCCCAACCACCCTGTATTCGTGGTAAATATAATCTTTCTATGTCAGATTTTGAGTAGTGTGTTCTAAATGCAGTCATTATTTTACTTTTTTCTGTCTAGTCGTGCTAACTCACTTCGCGTCCAGTAAAGATTATTATAACTGTAACATATTTCTGGGACAACTAGAGTATTGATGCCTATTGCCTTATCTTTTGTATTAGTCTAATGTATCTATAATAATCCTTGCTAACGTCTATAATATTCTTTGCTAACCTTTTCTTTCATTTGTGCGTGATGGACTCTGTCTGATTCATAGATACTTAAGTATTTGTAAGTCTGTGTATGGTCTAATTCTTTTATCTCAGTTTCTTTGCCAAGTATGATATTAGTGTTCTTAATTAATTTTACTCTCTTCAAGTTTGCCTTGGCATATTTTTCTTATCCAAATCTAAAATCAATTCCTCTAGTAAATCTGTGTACTCTCTATTGCAGTGTTTCTAGTTGTTTATCATCTGCAACGTACGACTTGAGGTCGTCTATATACAAAATATTGTTGACTATCTTGTCGTAGCATATGCATCCGAGTCCAGTCTGGTTTAAAATGTTGGATAAAGGTGTTAGCGCCAGGCAGAAAAGGAGTGGAGAGAGGGAGTCTCCTTGGAATATTCCTCTTCTAACAGAGATGAGTTTAGTTTATATACAATTTCGAAGTGTTTAATGCATCTGCTTATTATTGGTGCTACCTTACTTATGGCTAATGTTTCCAGGCTCTACATGCAGGGAACATGGTCAAAAGCCTTCTGGCTGTCAACCCATACCATGCTCAGACACTTCCCTTTCGTTATACATTCTTCGTTTATGGCTTTGCTGATCAGCAGTTGATCTTTACATCCATATGAGCTTTTGCAGTATTCATTCTATTGTTCTGGAACAATTTTCTTTTAAGTTGTGTATTTATCATCTGCAGTATTATTTTAATTATGGATTTGTATGCTGTAAGAAGGCAGGTTATTGATCTGTAGTGTTTAGGGTTTCAGTCTTGGGGTTTAGCAGGGCTTTCCCCCCAGTGTGTCAGTCAGGTGTTGTCTCCGGCTCATTCAGTATCATATTAGACAACTCTGCTACCACCTTACGTGTCGCTCTTAAATATTTTAATCAGAGGTTTGAGATATTATCATTTTCTGATGCTTTCCATTTGTTTGTTTTTTCTCTCTAGCATCTGGGCTACTTCTTGTGCGGATATGGCCTCCCACAATTATTTAGATGCTGTGTTCGAGTTTTGAACAATCTTGTCTGTGGTGATTTCTTTGCTGTCCCTATCCCTCAGCATGATTCTTCTACTTTTCATGCTGTTGGTGCTATAATGATTTCTATTTAATTTTTACCTGAATAAAATAGTTTGGGGGCTGGAGTCGAACTGATTGTTTTATTCTAAAATTGTTGTCAGTTTTCATACCGACAAACAGTTTGCGATATAGCGAAGATCTCTTGTTTCAGACGTTCTTTGACTTCAGATGTGTGTGTATATATATATATATAATTACGAAAGGGGCGACATTTTGAAACAGCGTATGTATGAATTTCAGCTGCGTATCTTGAAAATATATACGCTCA
>JAOPJM010001842.1:1334359-1347723 GCA_027124095.1 Muusoctopus leioderma
ATCACACCCTAAGGTCTTGAAAAAGAGATCCCTAAAAAGATAGGAAATTCATTAGCTTGTTGTTTAACCCCAGGTGAGCCCTTGGTTGTGCACACCCATTATCAATGGTGTTCTCGCCAGAACATTTCCTATCTTTTTAGGGATCTCTTTTTCAAGACCTTAGGGTGTGATTTGAGGGACATTTCGCTGCTATTTCTAGGAAGTCGAGTGACCCTATAGGGGCTTCCTCGTTGTCTGTGTGTGTGTATGTATATATATAAAATAATATATATATATATATATATATCGTGTGCATGTAATGGATTTTTATATATTGCCTCACGAAACGGGAGATTATCATTAGTATTTTTTTAATTAATAGTTTTTAATCAGGATGCCACTTGTAATTAACGTATAACTACAGACACAAACATACAATATAACGTTTTCTTTACTCATGGATTTTTTCTTTTCCAGAAGACGTGACATAAGCACCAGATGAAGTTAGAATAATAACCGAAGTGAATTCTCAAGTTGTGAAGTTATTGGTGCTCAGAATCGCTGATTGCGGAATATATTCACAAGTTTTGGTTTAATAACATACATATAAAAAAACTTTTTGAAATTGTTAAAAGTTTCTTAATGCATTTTTTGCAATTTATAATCAGTGTAAAGGACGAACAAATGCCTTTACGAGGAGATTCATTATATTAACTTTCTTTTGATTACGTGGTTTCAACACACTTTTATTAAGAAAAAGAAAGAAAATAATAAACTAAAAAAACGCGGTTACACTACTTAAGTCATGGCTCGTGAATTTCTAGAGCACTTTTATTTTCGAGGTATAGATGGGGCGGTAGAAAATACAGGTGGTGGGACGGGCACTGGATACTGCGGTGGTCCGACGGGGGCCACAACTCCAGATGAAAATGACGCATACAACAATAATCATTTTCAAAACCACTTAACAAGGTCTCTTAATCCAGGAAACACTAGCAGTAACGAGAACAACAACACATCAACGGACATGGTGGACGCCATGAAAAAGAAGTGGGTGCGTTTACAAGCCAATATTGATAACATGTTCCAGGGCTTCGGCTTCTCGCAGCCGTTCAACAGGCGTAGAGAAGGAGCAGTAGTGGCAGGTGGAGGAGAAGGTCGCTGCGGAGTAGGAGGTAGTCTGACGCCAAATGAGAAGAAACGGAACGACAACCTTCATCTTCATCACAGTAACAACCATCGTCGCCACAGCCATTGGGCTGAACACGACACTCACCCAAACTCTGCTAATTCCGATGCCGTGGTTGTTTATCAAGAGCAGATTGAAATGGCTCTGTTGAGTCAAGGAGAATTACGGCTCGGAGTTGGACATGATTTTGTCTTGGAGTTTCGTTCTAATCCTACTTGGTGCGACAAATGTGGAGACTTCATATGGGGAGCCTACAAACAGTGCCTCAAGTGCAAACGTAAGTAAGTTTTATTCTTTCTGTCCATATGCCATTATATCGATTTTGTAAAGAACTTTTACTTGTATTCGGTTGTTGTCAACATTTGAATTATAAGTTGTTTTATTTTCTTGTTATTTCTTGCTTCGCTTTAGCGGCAAAACTAGCTGAACCACTATTTTTAACACATTTCATTATATTATTCCCATTTCAAAACTTTTACAGACTTTTAATAATCACTTTGAAATCTTCGATTACGCACAAGCTATTTCAAAACGGAAACTAAAAAAAATTAATTCATTATTTTCATTCATCAAAAGTTAATTTTAAAGCTGTTAAAGATTTATATTTTCTTAAACCAATTTATTATAAAATAACACTTAAATTCCTTAATCAGACAAAATTTATCAGTTGACTTCATAGAATCGAAAGTAATTCTTGTACTAATTCTAAGTAAAATTATTTAGGGTATTTACAATCTTCTTAAAATGGAATAAATTTAAAAAAAATTTCCGGATATGATTTGTAAAGAAATAAGGAAGTTGTTTGTTTACGTCACTTTTTCGCTATTTTTAGCTTTCATGTGGTTTAAATTCTTCGTTTTTCAATAATTCTAATGCTTATTCTTTCGGTAAAATTCACCATGTTTGGAACACAATATTTTCCCAATCTTTTAGATATATACCGATAGAATTAAGGTCCAGTTCTAAGCCGTTATTAAGTGAAAAGCCCGTTCACCATTTATGATGGATGAATTTAGCTTCAATAGTAGGTAGCAGCCGGGAAGACTTACTTCTCTGACTTAGCTCTCATTTTAGCAACATGACTTTTTCCAGTCACAGTCTTTTGTGTTATATTAAGGGAAACTAAGAGAGAATTTTTTGGTATTTATGCAATGAAACTAAGCTATATATTGATTGTAAATGAATAAAATCAACTAAATGTCCCTGATTACAGTAGATTCGTTTCGAATCTTTATGCCTTCGTTATAACACATGGCTAACTTTAAATATATATTCTTCTACAACAACGGTTGCGACTTGAAATATGTATCTGTAAATAGATGCGTGTTTGTGTAAACGTGTTATATTTACGTCTATGCCGTAAATTCACTGTCTGCTGGCCATTATATATAAATGCACATTTATTTATGACACAACTTCATATATCTTTCAAAATTTTTATTATATGAATGGCTTCCTTTTTTTCAAAACGATAGTATTTTTAAAAAAAATTAGAATTTCGATCTCTTTCCTATATAATGTATTTTCTTTATCTTCACTGCTTTATCAAATTTTAAAGACAACCTTTTAGATTTACATAATATAACTTCAATATAAACTTTAGATGTGTATGTTTTCGAATAAACACACACATACATACATATACGAATGATTTCTTTTATTTGCCACATAATAATAATATTGAATATCTGCATATGTGATCTGAGTTGAAATAATTGCTATACCCCTTTTACATATCAATAAATTTGTAGTATAATCATAGTCTCTCAAATATATTAAAATATCTGGATATTATTGTGAAACACGAGTGTTTGAAAAAGACTTAGGTTTGTTCTTTAGAAGCATTTGTAATTGGGAAGGGAAATAAATGCCAGGTTCTAAGGGCTAATTGATATACATGATTGATGTTCTAGTTTCTCACAGAAGAATAATAAAGTTAATATTTTATAGAATATTATAACAGCTGATCTGTCAACGTTTGAATTAAATTACCTGTAATTTGTATTTCCTGATGCTTAATTTTTATATTGATTAATTGCTGTCTGGAATTTTTAAAAAATGTTTAATTATGTCATTTAAAGAACAGATTTAGTTTAACGAAAAATGTTTGTCATTATATTAATTAGATGGTGTATATTATTTGTACAGTTACAGCAAACTATACTTATTGATCATCATCATTATATATTTCTTTTTGTTTTTATGTTGGTGTAGGTCAACACAACCCGCCTTTCAACTTACATTATCAGCCGTTTCCTTATAATCCATTAACGATATCAACCAGATCGATATTCTCAACTCCTTTATAGGTTTTCTTTGGTCAATTCCTCTGTAGTTTATATATATCACCTAGCTATATCATATCATTCTCGTCACCGGTTCTGGTCTGGCTATAATTGATTTCTCCTCAACAACACTGTATTGTCTTCAATTCACCATATTTTATTTATAAAAATTCTACTTAGTCACCGGTATATCAGATTTACCATTTAATTTAATTTGTAGATTCTTCATTTTTGGCTTAAAGTCGAAGAAGACTGGTTAAATTACAGCTTTTCATATTGGAGCAGGTGTTTTATAACTGGATGCTACTTCTTAAAATCAGTCATTAATGTAGGATTGGTAACTATTTACTGATAGAGGATAAATCGATGCAAACAGAATGTCTTTTATACTGTGTCTGTAACATGTTTTAATCCATGGCATACTTTGCAGTCACTGCATTCTTTATTTCTCACCTAAAACGATCATCCTGATGTTACAGACATATATAATGTACCTAACATGAAGAAATTGATTTATATAGAGACAGGAATTCTTTAGAATATTTTCAGTCTTTCCCAATTGTTTTACTATGAACTTCATTCATGGTGCTGAATGAAGTCTGTACTAACAGGACTGTGCAATGCTTAAATACATTAAAATAAGTTTAGATACTCCTTTTCGTTGCCTTTTGGTGATTCATTATATTATTTGTATTCAGAATATTTATAGAATTAATTGTAGTGGAACACTAACACAACATTTAACATTACAAATACACTTACACAGATATATATGTATAAAGTGGATTTAAACCTTTATAACAAACAGCAGGACATAACTAGGTAAAACATCTAGGTACTAGAAGCCACGTGCACCAAAAAGCAGTGTTAAGAATTATTTTCCGAAAATTTACTTTTAAGAACTATGAAATAAACATAAGTTACTTTCTATCTAGATTACAACCCTGATCTCTTCCTCCCACCAGACACCAGAAATACTATAGGGAAATCAAAACAATCAATAGTTTCAGGGCCTAACAACATATTACAAACATACCCCCTACAGCCTGAAGGAATTATTGCAGTCACCAATGTCAACACTGACAATTCCACAGAATTTGGAAACTGGGAATAGTCATCACAATTTTAATGCCCTACAAAAATCCAACTGAACCAGCATCACACAAGCTTTTGTATTGTACTAAGACAATACATCCAAAATGTAAAGTTTCTCAAATCTAGAACCACAAGGATCCATGTATTCACTCACTATTTTTCACTTATACCTACACAACCTTTCTCACAGTGTCATACACAGATGACATCACATTCACGTCCTCTCAACATTTTCCAGACATAGCTGCACCACTACTCGAACCCTACATAAATCTTGCTCCAAAACAACAGAATTAAAGTAGTACCTACCAAATCCACTCTCCCTTACCAACTGCAGAACATCAAATACAACCAACCATAACACTCAACAACATGAACATACCACATATAAACACTAGGAGTTACATACAACACATCTACAACCTTCACTGCATACATAAAAGACATAGTAAACAAAGTAAAATGACACATAAACATATTTAGAGCACTCACAGGTACCACATTTGTCCAACAGAAAGAACAATAACAGTGATGTACAAACAATGCATTAAATTCATCATAGATTATGTCAGTCCTGTCTTGGTCCCAGGTTCTCCATAATAAATTACAAAGAACACACAAGCCAATGCAGTAACCTTTATGTGGTCGCTCAACCTGCTAGAAATAGCAGCCAAATCTTCAAGAGCAACAGCAAGTGTCCTGCTCTGATAGTCCACTTTGCCTGCCTCTGTTGTGGCCAACCAGAATCTACAGGCATACAGAAATAGACTGGATATAGGGAGTACAACATTGTCACACTGCACCTCATACAATTAACCACTGCTTGCCAGAGTGTGCAGTATGGTCCTCAGCTAGGTGGAGGTATGGTGTATCTGGAACAATAGATCTGTAGGTTGCACCTAGTTGTTTGGCCTACTCCATGTTATAGGTCTGCTCAATATCTGGCACAACTAAAAATGTGAATAACTAAAGGAGCTTATATAGTAATTCGAACTACTTGATGAAGCAAGCCAAATTCCCTATAAAAATTATTTATGGTCTTTAAATGAAGACTACTTGTTATAAAAAGAGTAGCTAGCTATTAAAGTGAACAAGCAAAGTCCGACTGAAACTGACACATTGGGTTTGTTAATGTTCCAAGAGGAGATTGAACTATGGTATGTCTAATATGCTTGGCTTGTTCACATCTAAGCATTTGATCAACTGCTCCCTTCCATGCTATAGGTCTGCTCATAGTAGGGTGACTAAGGTTATTCAACAATAATGATGGGTCAATTAACTTTTGTTTCAAAGGTATTCAATGAACCATTCAAAAATGGAAATACTATTAAAGATTGCTTTTAAACATTTTGTATTTCTATGTTTGAAAACATTTAGAGTATTTTAAAATCAGGTTGCATAGAGTTTTTGTTGGCTATTAATTATTCCAGTTTGATTTACTTCTTGCTTGTATAATTTTGAAATCTGATTGTTTCTTTGCCATATTCAAATTTGATGACCAACAGATGGTAAGTAGTAAAGTACAAATAACTACAAATACAATATTCACAATTTTGGTTTTGGGCGATTCTATTTGGAGTGCAAATAATGTCATGCTCATGTTATTTAGAACTAAGTAAGCCCTGATTGAAATGACTTAGAACTTCTCTCCTGGGATTCCCGGGTCCCGAATTCCTGAGAAATTTGGCTAAAAATGCAATCGGGAATTCTCAGGATTGTAGTCTATTTCCCGGGAATTCCTGGCCGTATTATTTAAAAACTAATTATACACACAGCAATGCCTGCACCCATAGTTACGACTAGTCTGACCATTAGAGATTATTGTTATTACTACTATAAATTTTAAACCCTGTCTGCGTTTGTATCTTCCTCTCACATCGCTAATGCCTTACGTCACAACATTAGAATGGTGAATTTATAAATCCGAAGCATTGAGGTTATGAAGCAGGCATGGTTGTGTGGCTAAGAAGTTTGTTTTACAACCACGTGGTTCAGTGTCCGTTTCCACTTGGGCAAGTGTCTTCTACCATAAACTCGGATTGACCAATATCTTCTACCATAAACTCGGATTGACCAATATCTTGTGAGGAATATTTGAAATTTGGTAGAAAGTCACAATGTGAAAGGCAGTCGTGTGTGTATTTATGTGTATGTATGTATACATGTATGTATGGATGTATGCATGTGTGTGTTAGCGTGGGGTGAATGTCAGCTTTTTCTGTGGTAGGGCTCTTTGTTACAAAATTGCAATCAAGTTTCAGCGACAACACCATCAACAATATATGCTTCTTGAGACTATACTACCAATCTGATTGAAATATTTTTTTAGTATTCAGGCAAATTTTTATTTTTTTTTTCGTTAGAGTTTTCTATACAAGTATATATGTATTTTAATGGAATACATTTTTATGTCCATGATTCTAGCTTTCTAGTGTCCAAAACTCTAAATCATTAAATAAGAGAGTTAAAAAAGGAACAATAAAAATTGGAGTCTATTCCCAGGATTTTTTATTTTATATTCTCGATTTCTGGGAAATTTAGAAGCCCCAAACTGACCTAAGATCAAAGACATTCCAGTCTTTCTATTCAGATGAGCTCAGCACAGTGAACTAGTGAATCATTCAACAATTATACAGTGCTTCTGCTACTTACCATAGTGAACTGTATCTCCTGATGATAATTATTTACAGCTAGTGCACTCTGTAAAGTGTTTGGTGGTTGTTCGAAGACAACACAGGGTTGAGAGGGCTCTACAGCCGTGTCTTGGACATGACAACCTCTGTAATGTTGGTGCCACGATAAATGCACCCAGTACACTCTGTAAAGTTGTTGGTGTTAGGAAGGGCATCCAGCCATAGACACCAAACGAAACGTGTGAGGCATGGTCCGCCGACCTGTCTAGGAGAGTCGTGACTCCATTCACAATCGACGCGGGCCGAAATCACCCGTCCAACCCATGCCAGCATGGAAAACGGAGGTAAAATGATGAGGGGAATTAAGCTATTGAACAGATATAAACTGTTGATGTTCAGGGTTTGTAGGCCAGCACCCATGTCAACTTGACTAAATGCAAGCCTTGATTTAGAGTCATCTATATAAAACAATATGGAACCTTCTTTAGTTTACTGATACTTACAGAATAAGCAAGTCAACAAGAATATAAAAGCAGAGAATTGGCAGAGTGTCAGACAGAATGCCTTGTGGTATTTGTTCAGGCTCACTGCACTCAGAAATAGACTTGGATAGTTGAGTTCAGATCCCGCCTAGGCCAACTTTGCCTTCTATCCCTTCAGGGTCAATAAATAAAGTACCAGTCAAATATTAGGGTTGATTTCTCCTCTCTCTTTCTCAGAATTGGCTATGTGAAGGGTCCAAGAATGGAACATTCACATCGTGGTCCTGCCAATCCTTTCACCGGGGACATGACAAGCTTACAGCTTAGAATAAGTGTTGTTTTAATTTCTATCCTTGGGTAGTATCTAACAAAAGAGGAGCGTTAGGTATTGAGTTGCCCTGACGTCTCAACTTCTTTGCAACCATGTGTTTCAGGGTTCAATCACACTGTGCCTTAGACAAGTGTCTCTACCATAGTCTCAATTTGAACAATGCCTTGTGAGTGGAATTTAGTAGTTTGAAACTATGTGAAAGCCCGTCGTATGTATGTATCTTTGTATGCATATCGGCGGAGGATACCAAAAAACCGGTGCTCTTCAAATGAAGCCCCCTGTTGATATTTGGTCTGCATTGAGTTACACAGACTCTCCCTTGTCAGTTTCACCATTGGAAATGCAGTGAAATAGTGATTGGCCCATTGGATACCTGTAACTAATGATGCTATTGTTCACAAGTTGCAATATAAAATAAATCAATCTATAAAAGTGTATATTTTATAGAAGTGATATATGGGTGGTGAGTGCAATGGAAATAAATTGAGTATAATCTATTAACTTGTAAGAAAAGCTGATTGCAAGTTGAGAAAGTGGCTATGCTTCAGTGGAATTTGTGATAAATACTATGGTACTTTCATCTAATGTGGAATGGATGATACAAATTGAATGAAAAGCAAAGCTGTTTCATGGTGGTGGAATGTACCCATAGTAAAGATAGATGAAGGAAGTTCACTTAATGGAATAAGTTTGTGTGTGATGAGAAGAGAATACTACTACTGACTCAGAAACTTCTGTTTTATGAAGCTTCTTTAACCAAAAGTTGTTCTGACCTGAAAATGTTGGGCCCCACATATGAGAGGATGCAAGATAAAGACAGCCAGACAGATGCTACCTTGCAAACCGATTTAACCTATACCAGCATAGGAAAATGGATATCAACATGGTGATTGTGATGATGATGGATTAGGCTTTGTATTAAACCAAAGGGACCTGACTTTAATTGTCTTTCATTTGCATTTACTTCTCGAATAAGGATCATGTAACTTCTCTGTTATTTTTATGAAATCATGATAGGTGAAGAGCTTGAAACAGAAACCTTAGAGTTGCTGTATCCCATTTTTTCTCAGTGAAGTAAACGCAACTCTCTGTAAGTCAACTCAAGATAAACCTGGGAAACCGGTCTTAAGTAGCACTAAATTATTTGCTGTTTTGTTAAGTTTTGATTTTTTACATGCAGCAGATAGATTAGCACTGTCAGTGTTTTTGTTTAAACTGCTACACCACCAGGGAAAGAGACATTGCCAATATAACCTCCCTTGATGTTTGTTTCATTGGGTCCAACTACCTCATTCCAAGTTTTTCTTGAGCTAATTTTTCCTTTGTTACTATTATTTATCAGAGTTCCAATCCCGCCAAGGTCAACTTTGCCTTTCATCCTTCCGGTGTCGATAAAATAAAGTACCAGTCAAGTACTGGGGTTGTTGGCCCTATGCCTATGTTAGAAACAATTATTCATTATAGTCTTTCTCTTTTTCTGTTTCTTTTAAATATTTGTTACTAACATTGTTTCTAACATTATAATATGGTTTTTTGCTATGTGGTTTCATTTTGATATTTTATTGATCATGCATCTTATTACAAGGATATCTGCCAGACTTGGTGTTTGTAACTCGTTATCACATGTCTTAATGAAAACTATTAATTTCATAAATAAGTAAATCAATGATTTTATCAAACATATTTAGTAACAACTACACACCAAAGAAAATGTAATAAACTTTAAAACTGAGTAAAACTGTATTAAAACAGATCTACTTCAATGATGATTATGATTCTGAAACATTTATAATGGATCAGTTGGCTGATATTTGCAGACGACATGCTACTATTTATTGAGTAAAACTGTATTAAAACAGATCTACTTCTATGATGATTATGATTCTGAAACATTTATAATGGATCAGTTGGCTGATATTTGCAGACGACATGCTACTATTTAGCTTGTCGGAAGGTGATCTCCAGCATGCACTGAATAGGTTTGCTGCCGAGTGCTGTAAGGCAGGAATGAAAATCAGTGTTGCGAAGACTGAGACATTCGTCTTCTCGAGAAAGCCTGCGCAGTACGCTTTGCATGTTAGTGGAGCTACACTGAAGCAGGTGGAGAAGTTCAAGTATCTCGGGGCCATCTTCACGAGTGATGGAAGGCAGGAAGCTGAATTAGATGCAAGAATTACTGGAGCTGGTGCAATAATGTGCCAGCTTCAGCACTCGGTCATCAGAAGAAGGGAGGTAGGTGTAAAAGCCAAACTCGCTATCTTCAATTCGGTTTTCATGCCTACTCTTACCTATGGTCATGAATCTTGGATAGTGACCAAAAGAATATGATCGCGAATACAAGCGGCCGAAATGGTGTCCTCCGAAGGGTCGCTGGAGTAACGTTACTCGATAGGCTGCATAGCTCGGAGATCAGGGAGTCGCTCCAGGTAGAGCTGCTACTTCTCTGCATTGAGAGATCACAGCCCCGGTACTACGGGCATGTGGTTAGAATGTCTGAGGAAAGAATCACAGGACAGATTTTACAGGCAAAGCCAACTGGCAGGAGACCTAGAGGTAGACCACGAGCAAGATAGTTGGATAACGTCCATAACCTCGGTTGGTCTCACTTGGGGATCCAGCCAGATCATTTGCTGATGGTTGCTTCTGATAGGACCCTCTGGAAGGCATGTCTGAGGACTGCCTCCACGACCCTCTCAGAAATAAGTGGGCGAGGAAGATGGATGGAATGGATGGATGGAACATTTATAATGCATGGCTACTGATCCATTTACTAAACTTAGTATGTTTCCACAGTCTGTAGAGTTGCACAAGAGACCAATGGTTTGTTATTTTAGTAATAGAAAGTTGGATTTGATTTATTTCCAAAGTTTACAAACTCAGAAATAACCACAGTAGGGTTAAAAATGGTGATTAGGTAAAAAAATATTAGGCGGGTAATAAGTGCAGGGATGGCTGTGTGGTTAAGAAGTTCGCTTTGCAACCATGTGGTTTCAGGTTCAGTCCCAATGTGTGACACTTTGGGCAAGTGTCTTCTACTATAGCCTAGGGCCGACCAATGCCTTGTGAGTGAATTTGGTAGACGGAAACTGTGCAGAAGCCCAACATATATATATATATATATATATATATGTGTGTGTGTGTGTGTGTGTGTGTATACATGTGTGTGTGTGTGCGTCTGTGTGTTTATGTTTGTCTCTCCGTATCTGTCTTGTTTGTTTAAGTCTTGTAACTTAGCAGTTCGACAATAGAGGCCGATAGAATAAGCACCAGACTTAAAAATAAGTACTGGGGTTAATCTAATCAACTAAAAGAGTAAAAGAAGGGCTAGCTAACTTATTCTCTGGTTGAATAGGTAAGAGAGACAACTCTGAACATTTGGGAATTCTTAGCCATCATCAGTGGGAGAATAGCCTTTACCATTGCTTGCTGGCACTGTAGTAACTAACTTACTTTATATACTCTTTTACTTGTTTCAGTCATTTGACTGCGGCCATGCTGGGGCACCGCTTTGGAGGTCGATCAGATCGACCCCAGTACTTATTCTCTGTTCATTTTTTTCATATATATTTTATCCCTTATTTATCTTTGAATTGCTTATTGTGCACCAGTACTCTTCTTGCACCTGTTGAACATTTCCAACCACCAAAACATTACGTGCCACTGTTTTGACCTCTTTGTTTGCTTGATTTAGTGCCAGCCTGGTATCTCAGAAAGTACTGCAGCTAGCAAGGCCGAATTATTTTTTATCAATCTTTACTAACTAAAGTAAAATATATATGTATTTAGTTTTTTTTTTTTTTGCCTATTAGTAAGTTATTTGAATGCTGTACTGGACAAACTATAGGTTATATGAAAAACAATATCAGATATGCCAAAAAAACTGAATGTAATAGAAATACAGGTTATACAAAAAACACAATCCTTTATGTAAAACATGAAATACAATGGAAATATTTTCACACACATAGGTACATAGCAACACTATATGAAAGATGTTGATGGGTGTAATAATTGTCAATACTATAAAATACATATTGACTACATTTGAAGACAAATATGTGCTCACACATATATATATATATAGTTACATAACAACACAAATATCTTTCAGGTATTGGGTGGCTATAATAATGGTCAGTACTATAAAATACAGTCTAATATTGAAAACATGTGTAGAGAAATATATGCACATGCATATCATACACACTATTGGATGGCCGTTGACTCTCCTGAGTTCTTCCGCCTTTTGACAGGTTTTGTTTTTCATCCCACAAGGTGTCCAAAAATCACCCTCCTCACCAAGCAGGTGTGGTGGGGTTGCAGGTTTAGTCACCGATGACCCAACCATGCAACAGGTTGTACTGGGTTACATGTTACCAGTAGAACTCTCAAGCGACCTACACACATGCACACACGCACATGCATACACACATACATACATAAATACATACATACATACACGTACACACACATATATACATATATACATACATACACACACACACACATACATACATATATACATATATACATACATAGATACATACATACATGCATGCATACATACATGCATGCATGCATACATACATACATACATACACACATACATACATACATACATACACACATACATACATAATACATACATACATGCATACATACATATATACATACATACATACATACATACATATATACATACATATATACATATATACATACATATTTTCACACACATACATTCACATGTACACATTCACACACTCATACATTCACATGCTCATACATTCACATATGCATACCTGCGTTCACACACTCATAAATTGACGCGCATGAAATTCACACACATATATTGACACGCACTCATATCCATGTAGAGAAATGAACTGGCCTAATAGATAAGATAATGCTGTACCAGCTCATAGGTCCTGAGTTCAAATGAACTGTAAGTACTTGGTTGCCTATTTGTGGGGTATACTTAATTCTATATTGGCTTTGTTCACCTACCAATCCAGTATAAATACCACAACATTTGGGAATGTTCCCTGCAGTATAAAGGCCTCCTATCCAGCTTGATGAAATTTATTTATTTTTCATCTGTTTAACAGTAAAAACAGACAAAAACAAGTGAAGGCATGAGTGTATAGTTGTGAAGTTTGCTTTGTAACCACATAGTTCTGTGTTCAATCCCTCTGTGCAGCACCTTGGGCAAATCTTTTCTACTATAACCTCGAGTTACCCTGTGAGTGAAATTTGGTAGATGGAAACTGTACAGAAGCCCATCATATATATATCGGTGCCACGATAAAACGCACCCAGTGCACTCTGTAAAGTGGTCCGGTGACTGAGCGAAGAAGGCGTAGGGTAGAG
>JAOPJM010001842.1:1354062-1366904 GCA_027124095.1 Muusoctopus leioderma
GCCCATAGCTTTTTCAGCTCTTCCCCACCTCCCGAGACTAGGGCAGTTAGTGTTTTTCTTAAACAGCAGTAAGGCGGTGAATTAGCAAAGTTGTTAGAGCATCAGACAGAAAGCATATTCGTTCCGGCTCACTGTGCTCTGAGTTCAAATCCCACTGACTTAACTTTGCCTTTCGTACTTTCAGGGTAGATAAATAAAGTACCAGTCTAGTGGCAGTGGACTGGCGGAATTGTCAGAGCATCAAATGGTATTTTCTCTGGCTCTTTGCATTCTGAGTTCAAATCCCGCCATGGCCTACTTGGGTGGTAGACTTAATCTGTTGCTCGGTTTAACACCACTGCATGGCTCTTGGGTACCTTTAGCGAAGTCAACTCTGTTGCAAGAATTTGGGTCAGGTCTTCAGTCTGATGATACCTTCCTCTCTCCCTCCCACCAATCTTGGAGGCCCTGTAAAAAGGTGATGGGCCCTGCCCTTCCACCTGACTAACCAGTGAACAAAAATAAATAAAAAGTTGACGGCTGCATGAAAAACATGGGCAGGGAGGGAATTCCAGAGCGACTGGGGAGGAAGGACTGGGTAAAGTGGTTATTGCTGGGTCAGGGGTGAGAAGGACACAATATGGGTGATGAGAGGAGGAGAAATGAAGGAGTCAGGAGGGTGTAAGTGGCACAAGACTAGTTAGCTCCGTGGAGTAGAGACCACTGTAGTAGCAGTAGAAAATGCCTGTGGGCCAGAGGTTGGAGTATGTTTGTGAGCGACTTCATGCCAGTCAGTAGGGTGGCCTCTATGATGTCTGTATATGTAGTAGCAGCACTGATGAGGGAGCAGTATTCTATTGTGAAATACGTTTCGAATATATGCACAAACAACAGTTTGTATGAAATGAAACAATCTTTGTTATGTATACAATTTCTAGCTCAGAAATATCAAAGAGAAACAGGAAAGTTTGAATCAAAGAGAAAGGAAGCATACTTACTGAATCACCTTTACTGTAGGTAATGTTTGACCCTGATAAGGAAGCATACTTACTGAATCACCTTTACTGTAGGTAATGTTTGACCCTGATAAGCTGAAATACCGTGTTTTCCATCGTTTCATGAATTTCCACCGACCCTTCTTCTCTTTTAGTTGTCCCTATATATATAAGAAAGCAGATGATTACTGAATCCTAGTAACAATCCAATAAAAAGCTTTTATAAAAACATATAACAATTGAGAATGAATAACTATAAAGTAATAAGAAGAAAAGCTGATTAATCTTTAAGTGATTGTTATTTATACAACAATTCATAAAAGACTATTATTGGACACAGCATAGCCAAAAAGTAAAGAAGGTCGCTTCGCAATCACAAGGTCCAGGGTTCTTGACCAAGTATCTTTACTATAGCCTCGGGTCGACCTAAGTCTTGTGAGAGAATTTGGAAACTGAGCAGAAGCCTGTTGGATGGATTGTAGTAAATATTACTATTAGAAATTCTTAAAGATCCTTAATGTTTGAACTATTATCTGTAAAAAGGTTTAATGTTATCAACAATTTTTAGAAGTGAACCTATTCTCCTACATTTGTTTATGAGCCAAAATGCCTGGCTCCAGAGCATTTAGAGAATGTAAGGTTACTATTAAAATTCTTCTTTCTTTGCCTGCTGTTTTGTGAAATACAACAATTTAGAAATTGTTATTGCAGTAAGATGATAGTCAAGGATGGCTGAGTTGATAAGGTAACAAACAATGTGCCAAACATTTAGTAAAATGACTGAGGGAAATTACTCAAGGACGCCTTCTGCCTGAAGAACAAATAGTTAAGTTGATGCAAACACACTGTTGTAAACCAAAAAATTTTAATTAATTAAAATTACACCTGTAGCGAGGAGAAAAAAAATCATGAGCTTAATGATTAATTCTGATTGAGAATTGGAGGGGAGACAACTCCAAAATTTAAATTGAAATTGAATGTGGGCATGCAGTGAAGAGCGAGTCTGCACTTTGGCAGTATGGTGACAACTGTGGACATGTTGAAGTCTTAGACCTTATCAGTGAAGCATAGCCCTTACCAGTACTTGCCAGACCTAAGATGACATAGGTATCTAAAGAGTTCAAGTAAACAAACACCAATAGGCCTGACAACTTAAAAGAACAAGTGAAAGAAATTACCTAGGGACAGACACCTGTATAAAGAACCAGTGTTTAATCACTCCAACTCTTTATATCATTCAGTCATCTTGGATCTGGTAAACACAGATAAAGACTATGCTTCACTGAGGAGGTCTAATAAGACTGAAACATGTCTGACGTTGTCACCTTACTTGTCAAAAATCAAACTCACTCCCCACTGGATGCCTATATTTAATTTCAATTAATTTCAATTTTGGAGTTGTCTCCCCTACCTTTCTTGACCAGAATTAATCAGTAAACTAAGGATTCTTTCTCCTCACTGTAATTTTAATTAATTAAAATTTTTTGGCTCACTACATTAAGTGTGTTAGCACCAACTCAAGTAGTTAGTAGTTCATCTTTTGTCACCATCACTACACTTTACTGTGAAACAGCTCAGTCTACCTAGCAATAAATAGGTACCATAGAGTCTAATGGTACACCAATGTAAGAAATGGAAGCAATATATAAAGTGACAAGTGTTTGTTGAGGTTTTTCTTTTTATAAGTTAGTCAGGGTAAGGGCGTCAATGCCCATGACCTTTTCCAGGCCCTTCGAACTAGTGAGATTTTAGTGCTGAATTCAATTATTCCATTTGATATGAGCAGAAGTAGAATTAGTCACATCTGTAAGTCAATAGAGCCGATTTATCCATTGATGAATGCCTCTCATGTATAGTCAAATAACTGACAAAATCATCATACGACAACAGACAAATCACCAAAAAAAAAGCAGAAGAATATTAGCAACATGCACTGTAATATTACTAATCAAGAATTGTAGAAGTAATATGAATTGAAATACATCTTTACTCACAGAAATAAATGGCCTGCCATCTTGAAGTAAAGTAATCATCTTTTCAGGGTGGTTGCACATAAAACATGCCCATTGGTGCTCTGCAACATTGAATTCAAAGACATCGAAATAGCGAACACTGTCAAGTTCATGAAGAAGAGCACCTTGATCCTAGCAAAGACAAGAAGATAAGTGAAACTAAGACATTAAATTAAATCTTCCATAAGCTAATTCGTGACATTTAATTGAAGTTCCATCATAATGGGTGGTGTTACATGCATTTTCCATGTCAGCTTAGATTGGAATTGTCTGCCAATTAACCCTTGTAGCGACTGTCATCTACACTTTAGTAGACATAGCTTTTTAAGATCAGATCTAATTTAGTTATTCCGTCTTCTTTGGCATACTCTGATCCATGTATCATCAACACTTCCTCAATAGTGTATTCATTCATTTTCATTGAAACTATACTTAAAAGTATGATTGTCACAACTCTTAGTTCTCCTATCTAAAAAATTTCAAATTTCTCACACACTGAAGAAAGCAAAAAGAAATCACAATAGTTTATCAAATGCACCTTGATATCAGAGTAGCTATATCTGGAACTAGATATGAAACATGATCAGAGCCTGTTTTAAACCAGAATTTTACATGAGACAAAGTTAGACCAGATTTAAGAAAACTAAGACTAACAATGTAAACAGATAGTAATCAGTAGAAACTAGAGAGGAATGGCTATTATAGAATTTGGATTATGTGTGAGAGAGAGAGGGAGATTTCACAGGAAGTGAGATTAGATTCCCAAGAACAGAATTATTGTCTTAGTAGAATGGTTTAAAATTCTCTCCTTGTCTCTCATTTTACTTAATTTCAGATGATTAAATCTTCAATTACAACAAGGTAACATATTTCTAGTAACAACTAGTATACATGAATAAATATCGTGGAGGGTAAAGCTGCCTCTGCTACAAAAAGTATCATCATCATTGTCGTTGATTGAACTTATTTTTATTCATATTGGCAGAAAACTAGTCTGAAAACTTGTGACAGAAACCAAAACCAGTTAAGCAGTAGAGTTGTGTATATCATACTGGTGTATTAACTGGATATTCAACACCTCAAAGTTTTAAAATACAGTAAGTTTTGAAAGAAATAGGAGAAAGAAAATTGAAAAAAAATCATGAATCATTGAAAACTTATCTGAGATGTATAGAAATTTAATTCGACAATGATAAATAAATACAATGAAATTATACTGTTAACTATCTCTGAGCCTACCTTTGTATGTTTAAAGTGAAATGATTTATGTATTGGGCCATACCTAATATATGATACCTTGTGTTGTTTTTACCATTTAGCCATACAAACATGGCGAGAATGTTGTTGGGGTTTTTTTTTTGGGGGGGGGGGGGTTGAGAATTTTGCCATCAGATTTACTGCTCGAAATTATAATTGATCAAAATGATAAATGTTAATGAAGTTGATACTTTCATATTTTTATTTGCTAAAGGTCATAAATATTTAATGTGATGTACGAATGTGCTTTTTCTCTCTTGTTTTTTTTATGTTTATGTTTAGACAAAACTAGTCAGAGACAAAGCTGTCATCTTAGACGACGTGACCATAAATAATTTTATTCCATATTTATTACATTTACTTTTAATATTTGCTGGTTTATAAATTTGTCGTTTCGAAGTTTGCAACATTTACGATTTACGCTAGACATAAAACATGAAATTACAATAAAATTATTTTAGAAAAAGCCAATAACAATGCAAGTTAGAAGTAAAAGTAAAAGTAAAACAAAATATAACAGTTTATACTTTTATTTAATATTTCGAGCATAAAACTTCTTTTAACACCCGAAATATTGAAGTATTAGATAAAAGTGTAAACTGTGTTATTTTGTTTCACTTTCACTTTTAACTTGTATTGTTATTGGTCCTTCTAAAATAATTGTATTCTATATAACACAATGCTTCGTATAAATTATAAAATTACAGCTACTTGTCCTGCTGTTAGTGTTGTCATTGTGCAAAAACTTGAGGTAATTCATGGAACGAATATTCACTGAAGATCAATATGTTATGTCAATGTGAGAGCTATAATATAAATGTTAAAGTATCATGATCCCGGTGGACAGAATGGCAAATGTGTTACTCCAGAGGATGGCGAGAGAGATGCGCTAAAAAACGCCAGTCCATCTCTCGGGGATCATTCTTGCGGACGGCCATCTCCAATCCGATCGAAGTGGGTAGGGAATTGGTTTGGGGGCTCAGAACGCCAGATGTTTCCACCACTATGTTTTCACCGCTATGTTTTCACCGCTATGTTTTCACCGCTATGTTTTCACCGCTATGTTTCCACTACGGCGAGAAACCTATCGGAGAGCAAATTCTGATGATTGAAAGTGAGAGACCATTAGACCCCAGGCTAATGGCTTTCATAGACATGAAACTGCAGTAAACTTCTTTGAAATGTACAGTTGATTTGCATCTTTAATAATTATATGTATATATATATATATATATGTTAGGTCAGAGATCTGACATATACATCTGTTAGATCTCTGACAGAATTGCTACTGGTAATCCTGAAGGCAGTAGAACTTGTAGATGTCTGGGCTGTTGGAGACACCCTGCTAGATGGAAAAGAAGACCTGTCTATAGGCGAATGTACTCGGGAGAGTCAACGGCAAACCAATATTGTCTATATATGCATGTGCATATATATGTGTATTTACATGTGTATCTAAATGCACATTTATGCAGGTGCATAGAAATGCCCAAGTTTTGTGTCTAGGCATGCAGTAAAACACCTTGGAGAAGGAAAACTCCAAAATGAAGCCCCTACTGACTTGTGGGTATCCTTTTATTGGATAAGTCTAGGAGAAGGTTCTCTGATATAAAACCTACAGTTGAAATAGTTACTGGTCATCTTGCTCTTGCTTGTCATTTGATATTTACCTATGAATACTTACAGAGTGGCATACCTGTCCTACAGGCATAAGCTACTATAATCCTATAATGTACAGATGTTTCATAACCTTATTTTATTCCCTTTCTCACCCCTTCTCCAAAAAAGTCCAATAGCGTTGGAAAAGTGGCGACATGTGCTGACTTAACCAGCTGGAAGCACATAGGTGGCAAGTGTCTTTTTTTAATGTTGTTGTCATCATGTCTTCATGGACAGAGACTGATTTGAACGGAGACAAAAAAATAAATATTTAAAGACATAACTGCTTTTGTTATTAAGCCAGGATTGTTCAAAGAATACATTTCTGGATATGTATTAGTCTGGAGGGAAGGCAATATCATCAGCCTTTTTTCAGGGCTTCTGAGACTGGTGGGTGGGAGGGAGCAAGGTATCCTCAGACTGGAGACCTGGCTCGAATGCTTGCAATAGAATGGACTCCACTAAAGGCACCCAAGGGCCAGGTGGTGGTGTTAACCTCAGCAGGATTTGAACTCAGATCATAGTGAGCTAGAATGAATACTGCAAAGCATTGTGTCCGACATTTATTTACAGCTATATTATCATCTGTTTAATTGAAAACATTCAAATCTGTATTTCAGGTGGTGAAATACAGACATTAGATAGAATATATTCAGAAAGGAAAATGGTGTTTATTTTTTTCTTTCTTGTATTCTATCTTATATTCTAACTTCTACACAGGAAAAATGGTGTTTATTTTTTTCTTTCTTGTTGTATTCTATCTTATATTCTAACTTCTACACTTATATTCTAAAATAGAAATTTATATTAAAGCTATACTGAAAGTTACATTTTGTGTTGCAAGTAAGATGTGTGTACATATTTGCATTTGTACTAGAATTAGAATAGGTTTTTCGAATTTAACCATGTATTTCTCGTGTCTTGGGTAATTAATATTTTGCTTTATTCTGTTAATGGCGATTCCCTGTTAATTTTACCAATAATTCCCCAAATAGAACTAACTAGTCAATTTGAAATCTAGAAGGTTGTAGTTTAGGAAATGAATTCTAGATCTCAGATATTAATGTATTGCTTCGGTACACATGAGTAGAGACACTTGTTATTAGAAGAGAAATGGTTGTTGGAAACAATATTAAGTGATTCGAGACCAATAAGATATCAGTTTTCTGGAGTATAACATATTGGCTTCACTTGGGTTAGCTAGCTACTCATTGGTGGACACGTCTGATTTGGAGAAATCAAGAAATTGACTCAGCTACACTTGTATGTGATAAATATTGATTGATTGACCCTGTTGGCACAATGTCCAAACAGAATTGAATGTTTTCAATTGAACAGTTGATAATATAGCTGTAAATAAATGATGATGGTGTGAGGAAAAGAATAAATAAAATTTATATGAATCCACTTTTGAATGTGAGGGATTTACTTCTTATTAATATTACTGTTGAAGAAGGAATGAACATTGTGTGGAGAGGGTGGTGTCTAGAAACTAGTATTGAAGATTAGTTGATATGAAATATAGAGCTTTAGATGGATAAACTTAAGCTGTTAAAAATATATAATCAGGATAAAATATCAATGAGACTCGGAATTAGAATAATTTATTTTAATTAGGTTATTCCAAAAAATTGAATTTTCAAACTCATTCTGAATTAATGATATTCTGTTATTAATTAAACATGTAGTTATATTGTTCACAGTGCAAGAGTATCTTGTTTATGACACGTACATGAATCATTTTAGTTTGAACATTTACCATTATGCAAGCTATTTAATAATTTACTCATGAAAAGCAGACCTAATCCATCCTAAAATCAAATTCGGGTCACATTGCTTGGTAAATTGTTATATATTTTTGGGGATTTGTTTCATTTTCTCATCTTTCATAGCAAAGACGACAAAGATATATTGTAAGGTGGTCATTAAATGTTGGTTAACAAATAGTTTTTTTCCCCTCCCACACTAAAATCACCACGTGACAAGGCTTAATAAGATGTATCATTCAAACAACTATAGTTGTGCCAGCCAGCTAGTGGCATCAGTCTGTCTATTCAGGTGCAAAATGTCTTCACACTTTTCTTTCATAGATCTTTTCATTTTTTTCTCTATCTTCTTAAGCTATTTCGATTCATAATTTTCTTTTATTTATTTTCAATTTTTATTTTTATATCGGTTTTAAATTCAAACTAATTGGTGACAAAGAATCTGTTCCAGTTTTAGAACACGTGCCGTAGGTTTTCCAAATACCTATTTAAATATTTTAACAACAGCTTCACTTCTTTGCCCTGCACCAGATAGATGAATATTTAGGTATTAAAAGAATTTGTATGATTAAATTGTACAAAAGCATAGGAGTTATGTGCTAATCTTAAAAACACTTGTGTACCTACACAAATTTAGATTACTGCTGGAGATTAATTTTCTCTTTCAGTTTTAATATTTTAATAAAATCAGTTGTAATGAAAAAGCATTCAGTTAATTTCAGAAAAGTGTTTTCAATCTTGTCATTAGTAAATATATTAAATACAGTACACCGGTGAAGTAAAGAAAAACAAAGAAAATTTCTCGTCAGCCGAGGACACGTGATCTCATAGGATTATTAATTAATATCATCACACTGGGAGTGTACTTAAATTTTGCTTTTATCTATATCTTGTGTGCAAGTTAGAAATACTCGTGAAAAGAATAAGGAGTGTAATGATAGGTTTTTAATGTTGATAGTATTACTTCCGTTGAAAAAAAAAAAAAAAAAAAATTGTTTGTAGTTTAGTGCAAAGGCGTGCCTGCTGATTGCATCATTTACCTGTCATAATGCAGTAGTTTTTATTATCATTACAATCCCCCACATCTAAAATTTCATTTCACAGATGACTTCTTTTCTAAGTTTAAATATCTGTCCTCATGTTAGTTACCTTTGCCATGAGAACCGAGTTGTTGTTTAGCCCCAATCAGCCCTGAACGAGCAGACCTATGATCAGAGGCGTTCCAGCCATAACCATCCTGTCTTTTGTTTTCAAACAGTGTGTATATGGAACCACATTATCCAATGTTCACCTTTTTTTAAAGACAGTAGGGTGTGATTTGAGGAAGATTTAACTGCTATTTCTAGCAGGTCGATCGACCGCATCGAGGCTCCTCGGTTGATTGAGTATATATGAATAGTGTTATCGCTGCTACTGTTATTGAAAGTTGTCCGAGCATGCCCATTGGTAGATTTGACACTAAAAAGCTATTGACGTACTGACCTCGACCAACACCACTGCCTCAAGCACTTTTTGTTAAGTTTATTTAATCAGTTTTGGTCCTCAATTTTGCTTTTTATTCCTAATCTTTTTCAGTTAACTGAACTACTAATAGGTCATTCAGACGCGTGTGCTTATTTGTTGCACCATTTCCGCTTTCTTTCTCTTGTCACGTAACGTCTCTCTCACTCACACTCGTACAGGTACACCATATGGGAAGATTTTTTTTACGGCTACTATCTGTTTCTACTATATATCAAAACATGTTCCATTCTCAGGCAGTTTCTAATAAGCTTTTCAGTCTTTTCAAGTAAGGAAGCGTTATATCTCTGAATATATATCTCGACATTTGATTATTTAATACATATAAGCACCAACATCTTTTGTTTGAACGTAGCCGCCGCCGCTTATCTGTCAGCATGAAGAACTTTAATGGGTAACACGTTTTACCTATATGGGTGACCTCATAAAGAGCTGCTGCTATCAACTGGAAAAAAAGTGAAGGAGTGTAACAAGAAAACGAAAGTCTGTCACCGACCAACTCCTACCCCAAGCTCCTCATCCAATTATATCAGCAGCACCAACGAAAAGCAGCAGCATGCCAAACTATCGCTTTTCTCAACCCTATCACACTTACTGCTGTTATTTACTAACTTCTCCAGTTTATGGCTCTCTACCTCGTCGGTATTTGGTACCACTGCCAACATCACCTTACGATTGCTTCTTTCTTTTACACCGGGAGAACACACCAGCAGCAACATAATTCTCACCTTACAGAGCTCAGTTAAAGGTTGGGTGGTGCCCCCCAAAACGATAGGGATGGGTGAAGATAGTGGATATTTTAGCCGCCGCTCCTGCCAGTTTCGACTACCTACACGAAAGCAGCATCATCAACAACAGACAGATACTAATAATTCCAAGAAAAAAAGTTCTAACGGATGCGGCTGTAGTGCTACTACGAGTTCAGTTGCAAATTGCATTAACAAAAGTGAAACTATAACAACCAGTGGCTGTTGTGATTCTGTTACTGCTGCTAATAATTGTAACAATACTTCTATTACTGTTGCTAATTGCAGTAATAATAACTGTCATGCCGATCTTAATAGTAACATTTCTGGAGATGATCAGCGATCTAGACCAGTGGAACACAATATAGTTTACTCGTGCAAAGAAAATGTTTGTTCTCTATCACCAAGACATGTGTTTGATGTAGTGACCGAACACACGACAGGTTCTAACCCCTCAAACAATTCAAACAGCTCCATTAATAGCTGTTCACTCTTAGTCGATGATGATGAGATAGATAATAACAACAGTGCTGCATGTACAGCGAATTTGCCGAGTAGCTTGAACAGTCGACCGGTACATCAAGTTGGTAGTTCTACTGTCGACACAGATACTGCTTATAATACTGGAAGTAGCAGTTCTAGTGGCGGTTATTATACTCAGACTAACAACAGTTGTAGTCGGACGACGTTTTCCCCAAACAGTATTCTCACTTTGAAATACACAGATCTCATCGATTCGAACACTTACAGAAATTTATTTAAGGACGAACAGGATTTTGAAGAATTTAAACAAGAATTAAAAGACTTCCAGTCTTTGAAAGAAAGCCTTCAGGAAAGTGGATATGACCACGGCTACCAAGTATCTCCACTGCGCGGAGTGCCAGTGAATATTGAAGAAGAATTTATCCAAAATAACAGAATCGGCGACAGTCCGAGAAGTAGTCCAACTTTAACCAGTATTAGCCATCAGAATCAACGAAATAATAATGTTAATAATATCTGTGATGATCAAAACGCGAATTATTTACCATTACGTGAGGTAACTGTTTCTACACGTAACTCTGGTAGAATTCTTGGTGCTGATATTTTACCTGTTCCTCCAGCTGCTACTCCAAATTCTCTTTCGAGTTTACATTTTTCGTCAGCAACTTCGTCATCAAGCCAACCACACTGTGTTAACACCTGTATTTTTTCCTCATCAACGCCAAGCAGTAGTAATACAGCCAGAATTACAAATTCAATAAGAAGACGAAGTTCTTCAAACTCTTCGCACCCTCTTAAATATTTATCGTCGTCGTTTAGAAACGCATCAGCCCCACATGACATGTTAATGGACTTTTTCAAAAGTGATGAAAACTTCCAGGAGTTCGAACGGGAGTTTGCTAACCTCGGTAGTGACTTCAATGTGTTCGGTCGACTTGGTCGGATAGAGGACAGTGAAGATAGAGACGAAGTATTTGTTACTGGAGATAGAAAACCTAACGTTAAAAGTGAAGGGCAAGGTTCGATTCCCATGGACATTAGTATTCAACAGGATATTAGTGTTTGTCCCAAAGAACACACGCCGCTGACAGAACTAAGAGTTAAACATGGTTCTGTTGGAAGTAAACAAGATATTGTAGCAACGAAAAGTGTCGGAAAAAATGATACCTTTTCAGATTTCTTTGACAATGACGAGGATTTCAAGGAATTCGAGAGAGAATTTGCTAACTTCAAATTGCGGAGGAGATCACGAGCTTTTGCCGATGATTTTAACAGACGTTCTAACTGCGAGCTCTTTGCTGATCTTTTCCCCAAGTTTGAAAGTCAGGAAAAAATCGAACGACGAAATCGCGGATGTCCCAGCGATTGGGATTATTTATTTAACAAAATAAAAAGAAACAGTGGTTTTTTGACCGATGTTAATGAATTGCAATGTACACCCCGCGAAACGTCTCAGAACCCTTCGTTTTTAGCCTTAGAAAATCCTAAAAGAACCTCTACTGAAGATATTTCAACAACTTCACATGAAAGTCCTGTAAGAAAACCTATCGAAATAGCCGTTCAACGACGACCCCCTCTCCCGCCTCCGGTACCAAAGCGTCCACACACCCCTCCTGGTCGACACCACAGCCCAAGTTTACAGAAAAACCCTTTGGAATTAAAGATTGAACATGTATCCGCATCTTCTCCAGTATCGTCTAATTTCCGAACTGATAGCCCCGTTCCTTTGACAGACAATGTTGGCAACACTATCAAGCGATTACCCAAATTAATAGACGAGGATACAGAAGAATCTGATGTATGTGTACCCTCCACAGTGTTACATATCGATGAAGCCCCTATATATAATCCAGCTACTACTGGTGCTGCTGCTGTTTCTAATAGTGCAGAAGAACCTGCACACATTATTATTGAACATCATTTCACTGGTGGGGTTTCCAAACCAACCCTTACTATTACCAGGAGAACGAATAAATCGATTGATGAGGGCAGTGATAGCGAATCTCCTGTTCCAATTCAACCACAACAGTTGTCTGAGCTGAGGGATAAACGTCGCCACACGGACCCTCCTAGAATTATTATAGAACATAGGTTTTCTCCCCGTGAGCTTGAACCCGGTTCTAGTAAACAGAATAGGTTTTCTACCGCGTTGGAATTTTTACACGATGTGGATTCAGGCAAAGTTGAGGATAATGAGAAACCGCACAAAGGTAAGCAATAACACCTAGATTGGTTTGTGGAGATGGTGATTTATTTGGATTGTTCTCATTTCTTTATGATTTTTGACTAATAATGATATTTAAAACATGCGTAAATAATTCGTTACTACTCACACACAAGCAAGTGTGTGTGTATGTATATATATATATGTATATGTATATATATATATATATGTGTATGTATATATATATGTATGTATATATA
>JAOPJM010001842.1:1371265-1398833 GCA_027124095.1 Muusoctopus leioderma
AAGGTGCCACGCAGTGGGACTGAACCTGAAACCACGTGGTTGCGAAGCGAACTCCTTAACCACACAGCCATACCTGCGCCTATGGTTTATTTTTTTTTATTCCTTGTTTAGTAGTTTGATGCTGTGTTTTATTTTGGTTGTGTGTGGTTTTTATGTATTGTATTTGAGGTTGGCTATTTCTGGTATATAATTTTAATTTTTTTTTTGTGGTGCTGTAAATACACCTCACAGCCATTCTTGAACAAAAATGTTATTAATAAATATGCAACGGTAATCGCTGTGAAGTTTGTCTTGGGGAAAAACTTCTCAATGTAGACTTTAAGTGTTAAAAAATACCATAAGCTTTGTGTGCCATCTACCGGACATCGCGTACAGCTGTTTCAGAGTTATTGCTCTTCCTCAGTACCAGCTACTGCTAGATGTCAGACGGAACCTCATAGGACGTTTCATTCCTATATTATAAAATATAGGAATGCTTATATTTAAAAATATTATTGTTTTACTTGAATTTTCTCTTCAGTTTTTTTTTTTACTACCTCGAAACTAACTAGTGATTCAAAGTCACTAATTCAGTCTCATTTGTGAGGATGCAATCTCAGGGCTGTAAACCTTTGAACTAAACATCCCTGTCTTGTTAGTTTGATGAACCTCTAAACTAAATGGTACTCTATCATCATCATCATCATCATCATCATCATCATCATCATCATCATCATTGTTTTTACGTCCGTTTTTCCATGGTTGCATGGGTTGGATATAGATTTTCTTGAGGCAGAATTTTTACGGTCGGATGCTCTTCTTGTCACCAACTATACTGATTTAGTATAGGAACCATCATTAAATCAAATCTTTTATTTTTTACTCGTTTACTCTCACATTGTCTTATATTGATCTCTAACATTTGCACATGGTCACAGATTTGGTAGGAGAGTATGCACTTTATTTTATCAACCCTGGAAGTATGAAAGGCAAAGTTGACTATGATGGGATTTGAACTCAGAATGTAAAAGGACAAAACTAAGTTCTGCTAGGCATTTTGTCCGATGCTGTAATAATTCTGCTAATCTACCACTCTCTCACTTTCTGTAATATTACCTGCTCTGTTATTATATGCATTTGGTTGGAGCGAAGCAGGAAGAAATGGTTAGGTGTCTTGCCCAAGCTACATGCAATACAGAACTGGTACTAGAATACAAAATTCTTAAATTTTCCAGTGAGAATCTGACACCAAATTCACTAGAACGCTGTGACAATGCACCCATGTGCAGTAATAAAACCATAGTTTGGAACAAAATTCCTGAATTTTTTTTTAATTGTCTAGTTTTCAGTTGAATAATTATGGTTTTGAGTTTAACTGAAGGTAAATGAATGATTTTTTACAATGACACACATTTGTCACAGTGTGATTTAACAAACTGAAAGCTAGTGGCATGCTAAAATGCACCTAGTCGATGCTGTAAAATGTTGGTGATAGAAAAAACCATAGCAAAAAGGAACATGACACACACAAACAGCAAAGTTGGCCGTTTTTCTTTTGCTGTGTGTGCCAGATGACAAAGGACAGCAACAAGTGGTGAGACACTGTGAGACCTGTCCAACCCTGACAGCATGGAAAAATAGATGTAAAATGATGAAGAAAATTAGCACATATGTAAGGCTAAAGAGCTAAAGAGAGAGCCTTGACACAGTTACTCAATCTGCTAGAAATAGCAGCCAAATCTCCCTCAAATCACTCCCTAACATCTTAAAAAGGGACAACCATATTGGAGAATGTAGCCATAGAGATACAAAAAGACGGGATGGTGACTGCATGAATACCTTTTGATCACAGATCTACTCGATCAGGGCTGACCTGGGCTAAACAACAACAACAACAACAGCAGCAACAACATACTTGAGTGAAAACTAAAGCTAAAGTTACATTCTGGTAGGGTTTTGAACTTAGAACTAAGATGGATGAAACTAAATAGTTAAAAATTTAATTTAACTCCTTACTGTTTCTGCCAACATGCTGTCTTTCACTAGAAATAAGATAATGAAGATCATCTATTCTGTAATTTGCTGAAGAAATTGAAACCATTCCAATTTCACAGTTGAGTATTTGGCTCTGTGGAAAGGATATTTGGTTTCTCAAGCGTGCTGCTTTCGGCAATTAATATCTCAATCAGTCAGGCAATCAGATAATTAATTTAACAATTATTGTGATGCTAGTGAGAAGAAAGAAAATGTCACTAATGCTGGCAAACTACGTAAAGGTTTCCATGTAGGGAACCTCTGCCTGATTACTTGACCTGCTAGACATAGCAAACAAATCTCCCTCAATTCCCACTCTGCCAGCCGCCTGAAATCGACCCTGGTTCTATGATAAAAAAAACTATTTGTTTTAAAGTGTTCATATTTAAATTTAAACCTTCCATTATAATTTCATGTAAGAATTTTTTATTAAGTTATGTTCCAAACACTAACTTAATAATGAGAAAGTTAGTTATTTTATTAAATCACCTCAAATTCTTGATTATTTTCAAAATTAACAGAAAATCATAAACAGAGTATTTCATTAGAAATATGGTAATGTAAGGGTTAAAAAAACAGAAGGAAGGCTATATTGGATTATGTAGACTGAGATAAACCGTCTGAAAAGATGGGATGGTCACAGATAGATTGCCTTTAATCATAGGTCTGCATGACCTGGGGCTAAACAACGATGAGTAATCTTGTGTTTAATGTAGCAGTCAAAACTGTTATGGCATTTATGTTGAGCCAATGAGCTAGGGAGACTCTGCACTGTCGATTAACTGACTAGAAATAGCAGCCAATCTTCCCACTAATCAACTCTACTTTATTAAAAAAGAAAGAACAACATTGAATAATGTAGTCCTAGATACACTATTCGTAAAAAACAAGACAGGGTTGTCACTGCTGGAAAGTTTTTCATCATAAATCTACTCAATCGGGGCTGACTTGGGGTTAAATGAAAATAACACAATAACAACAATATGTATTCTAGACAGTTTCTAGATGATTGCTTGAGTGTTCAATATAGTAACCAAGTCTCATCCTTGTATTCCAATTGATGTATATATGTTATAAGCATGTATTCTAGAGAACTTCTAGATGGTTGCTTCAGCTGTTCAATGTAGTAGCCAAATCACATTCTTGTATTTTAAAACATGCATTCTAAAGAACTTCTACAAAGCTGTTGGAACTGTTCAATATTGTAACCAAAACTCAATCTTGTTTCTAATTAATGGTGTATCTATGTTATAAACATGCATTCTAGAGAACTTTTATCAAGCTGTTGGAACTGTTCAATGTTGTAGCCAAATCTCATTCTTCTATTCTAATTGATGGTGTATCTATGTTATTAACATGTATTATAGAGAGTTTTTACATAATTGTTGGAACTGTTCAATATAGTAGCCAAAGCTCACTCATGTATTTCTAATTAATGGTGTATCAATGTTATAAACATGTATTCTAGAGAATTTCTACATAGCTGTTGGAACTGTTCAATACAGTAATAGCCAAATCTCATTCAATTATTTCTAATTAATGGTGTATCTATGTTATAAACATGTATTCTAAAGAACTTCTATGTAGTTGTTAGAAATGTTCAATATAGTATCGAAATTTCCATTAAAAACTCTCCTCACTCTCTGTAAAATAGAGTCCACATATTTTAAGATTTTAAGTCCGAAATCTTAAGACAACGCATGTCTCACTATAAAGATAGGACAGTTATACCATTCAACTCAAACCAACACGCCAATATAGAAGCCTTCACATGGTTGCTCAACTTGCTAGAAATAGCAGCCAAATCTCCAGCAAGTCACAACTTACCGTCATAAAAAGGAAAGGACACATTGGATAATGTAGTTCTAGATAGCACCCCCCCCCAAAGGGATGGTCACAGATGCAAAGGTTTCAGACATAGGACTATTTGATGAAGACTGACCTGGGGCTAGACAACAACAAGATCACACTGTCCTGTCTGCAGCATGTAAATCCTACTCAAGTATTTATTTTTAATTTCTTGAAATTATCTCCCCTTCTACCTGAGAGTCACTAACTATTGCTGTTAGGATATTTTGTTTTCTGCCCTTAATTCAGAGGGAAATTTCAATAAATTGAGAATTTATTGTGTATGGCTTTCAGTACATCCTCCTTAACTTAATTATAAAAATTCATGCCATTGGCTCATTTGAGTTATATATATATATATATACTTTTTATTTGGTCATAGTTCAACAGAAGTACTCCTGCTTTGTTATATATATATGTATATATATATATATATATATGGGCTGCTGACCCGTCTGGGAGAGTGGTGACTCCAAATGAGGAAGTGACGCGGGCCGAAATCACCCGTCCAACCCATGCCAGCATGGAAAACGGACGTAAAACGATGATGATGATACACATCATCTTATGTCTGTTTTTCTATACTTGCATGGGTTAGACAAGTCTTCTTCTCTGGCACAGCATCTTGCCACTTGTTACGGTCAGCCTATTAAGATCAGCCTTCACAACTTCTTCCCATATCTTCCCTGGTCTTCCTCTTCCACAAGTTCCTTCTACTTAGATTGCTTGGTGCTTTTTTACCCAACTGTCATCCTACATATGCATCATATGTCCGTACCAGCTCAGTCTTCTCTCTTGCATACTACATCTGATTTCTCTTATGCCCAGTTTTTCTGTCAGCTCATTTGTGCTCATTTATATTCATAAAACATCTATACCACATGCACTATATTTTAATTTTTAAAATAGGACACATTATTACCATAAAAAATCTTTAAATTATCATGTTTTATATTTTTCTCACTTTGGATTTATTCAATGTGTCTATTGGATACAGATCTTAGAAACTGGTTTCTAAAGTTAAATATGTTTATGTTAAATATATGTTCACTATATTGAACAAACAGAACAGTGTTACTATCAAGTTTATCGGTAATTAATACTAATAAGGAAATATTTACTTGTCACCCACAAATACCACAATAATAGTTTCTTCACAAAACACAAACCAGCTAGAACCTAACTGTACAACTGCCTTGATAAAGTCAACTGGCCATAACAAGAGAAATACTTATGAAAGACTATTTTATATAACAACAACAACATAACAAATAATGTAAGTTTTATCAGACTAATAGAGAACACTTTCAAAAGTTGCTATCTACAACATACTAACTTATTCAGACACAAGAACAAAGCCAATACAGAGATATCCAAACATATCTGGTCCCTAAAATACACGATATCAATAGCTTTTCAATAGTTGATAAAGAAATAGCCTATACTAATGGGTTGTGAAGAAAAGGCAAGAATTGGTGTTACAGTTGAGGCATCCCAACACATTCTACTTGATGAATTTTCAATATACATACATACATACATGCATGCATTTATATCGGCAAGGGATTACTGGTAAATCAGTGCTTTGGACAAAAATGCCTTGTGATATTTAATCTATGCAAATTATGTCCTTTTATGCTGAATGAGGACTTTAACATTTGATAAATAGAGTTTGATAGAATAAGTACCAGACAAAGTACTGGGGTTGATATAACTAACGAAAAAAAAAACCCCTGACTAAAACCCATAAAAGAATATGTTTGTGTTGATCAACAATGGATAGAAAGCAGCAAAAATTAGATAAAGACAAGCATCTATTTTACTTCTGTTCAATGTGTCACATATATCTGAGCAACAAATTAAGTTTGGTTGATAAGGGTTCATAGAAATGGTATTTATTTCAATCTTTAGTTAATAACTAACAGAAGAGAAGCCCTGATTGAGTAAGTAGTTGGAAATCAGTTGCATAATTTGTTCATTCCCTGAAGAAGAAACTTTGATAGTGTAGTTTTATGGGGGAAAATGAATGAAGTTGGGGAAAATGAATGAAGTGTGGCAAAATGGTGGTTGATGGTGGTTACAGAAGAAGGTTAGTTAAGACTTGGGTGTTGGAGCTTAACAAAATAGATCATACCAGCCTGGGTGAACACGATAATATTTTACTATTTTACTGACTATCTCTGTTACACACACACACACACCCACACACACACACTCTCTCTCTCTCTCTCTATAATGTATATATACTCTTTTACTTGTTTCAGTCATTTGACTGCGGCCATATATATATATATATAGATATAGATAAAATTTATCTTTTTCTCTTGGCCCCCATGCCTCTTTTATATAGACACCCACACACTTTGTTTTAATGTTTGCTAGCATAGGTCATTTGTATAGTGTATCATCACTTCTCTTGATTTTTTTTTACCATCTCATTTGTGTGGCCCAGCACCCTGAGATTTGACTCCTCCATTTCTTTTCATATGTTCCTTGGTCTTCTGCTGCCAGATGTACCCTTCCATAGTCATCACACAGCACTTCTTCACCTGGTACTTATCATCTTCCCCCACACCGTCC
Organism: Muusoctopus leioderma; assembly: GCA_027124095.1. Classification (NCBI taxonomy): domain Eukaryota; kingdom Metazoa; phylum Mollusca; class Cephalopoda; order Octopoda; family Octopodidae; genus Muusoctopus; species Muusoctopus leioderma. The sequence continues at coordinate 1,377,707 of JAOPJM010001842.1, forward strand.
TCTCTCCTGTGTACAATGGCTAATGCCTTTTACGGCCAGCTGCTCTTTCAGCTCATTTGTGCTCTGCCTTTCATGTAAATTAATGTTACATATTCAGAAAACCATAGTTGCCTCTTTTCCCCCATCCTTTGTAGATCTTCCATATTCAGTGCTTGTGTCTCCTCACTACCATGCAGCAGCAACACACTCATAATACATGCTCCATAAAAGTTGCCTTTTGTACGAATGAGAAACCTTTTGTTGTCAACAGAAACAGCAGCTCCTTGAACTTCTTCCACCTCTTTATTGCTCCATCTACTTTGTTTTACTACAATCTACAACCACCTCAAGTGCTAATTAAGTCATCTATGTAACAGAGCCTATCAACTACATTTAGTGAGCCATCTGAACAGTTCACCACCTTAATTTCATGGGTGTTTCTATTGCTAACTATTCCTTCACACATTTGATGTCCTGGTTCTTTGTCAGTGTGCCAGAGACCCCACTGTATCTTTGTGTATCTATGTGTGTGTGTGTGTGTATATATATATGTACACACACACACACATACACTCTTTCTATTTTCATAGAAGGAAATGACAAGAATATCTTTATTATATTAGGTTATAAAAACATTTTCTTATTGAACATGTGGTTACTTAAGATTTCTTTTTTAAAATTAGCTGGCTCTGATGTTCATTGAAATGTTATCTAATACCTCTGTCTCTCTATCCCTCTGTTTCTCTCTCTCTCTCCTCCTCTCTCTCACTAGAAAAAGGAAAAGGAGTGGAGAAGGGAGGTATATAGAAGCAATGGAAACAGTTTGTTTTTACAGAGCCTTTTTAGGACGCTGGTAATCACCATCCCTAACTCGCTTGCCAATCACTTATTACCACTGCCTTTATGAGCCATCAAGGGACCCTCTATATGGTCAGTCGATCTGCTAGAAATAGCAGCCAAATCTTCAAATCACACCTACCACCTTAACTAAGGAAACCCCTCTGATCCTGCTAATCATTGTTCTGTCACATTTACTTCCAACATCTCAAAAGGTGATGGAGACAGCCATTAACGACAACCTTCTCCATCACCTTGAATTTCCCTGCCTCCTTAATGACCACTTTTGTAAAGCCAGATATATTGGAGACCTACTCTCCTATGTCACTCGCCAGTAGGTCCTTGCCCTCAAGAAATTTGGTGAAAACAGTGTTGTTGCTCTCAACATCAGCAAAGCTTTTGGCTGTGTCTGTCATGCAAAACTGCCTGCCTATGGGCTCCATGCACCCCTCATCTTTTGAATCAGCAGTTTCCTGTCAGATTGCAATATTATGGTATGTGCTGATGAAGCTCTGTCTCTGACCCACACTCTATCAACTCTGATGTGCATCAGGGTGCGGGTTTTGTCACCCACACTTTTCCTCCTGTACATCAACGACTTACTTGTCCTCACCTCCATCAAAGCGCACTCCTACGCAGAAGATACCACTCTTCATTCCTCCCTAAACTTCCTCACCCAAGCGTCATCCACCTCAAACCATCCTCCAATGGGGTCATATCAATCTTGTCTCCTTCAACAGCACAATGACCCAATCACTACATATATCAAGAATACATTACTGCACCCCTTCCAACACAAACAGCACACAACTAGAACCATCAAGATCGCCACAAATGCTAGGCCTCACCATCTCTGAGGATCTCTCCTGGTGAATGCACTTCTCCAACATAACCAAAACTTCATCACAAAGACTGACCTTTCTCTTCAGAGCCAGAGAATACTTCAACCCCTCAACAACTACTAACTCTTTACAAAGCTCAGGTGATATCCACAATGGAGTACTGCTCCCTCATCTGGGATCTTGTTGCTGCTATGCACACAGACGTCTTAGACCACATCTAAAGAAAGGCCACTCAAATGATTGTCATGAAGTCACTCCCCACCACACCCAACCTCTGGCCCACAGATGTGCTGTTTCCTATCTCTGCCTTTTCTACCATGAATACAGTGGCTTCTGCTCCTCAGGGCCGGCTGGTCTCATGCCACCTCTACACAGGCACTCCCAACTCACTCGTCTTTCCTCCTCTTATCACCTATATTGTGTCCCCCTTCCCAGGCTCTGCACTAATCACTACGCCCAGTCCTTCCTCCTCAGAATGGTGCTCCTCTGGAATCCCCATCTTACACATGTTTTTCCTACAGCCATTGGCCTTGCAACTGTTCAAGAGGAAAGTTAACTGCATCATTCTCACTGGCCTTGGAGGGCCTGTGAAGGTCATGGCACAGGCCTCTAGACCAAACTAAAAAAAACCCAGACAGATTAGATAATTTATTAGTCTTATATACCCATAAAAAGATGAAGTAGCCATGACTGGAATACTTTCGATCATAGATCTTCTTGATCAGGGTTGACTTGGGGCTAAATGAGAACAGTAACTATCGCCTTCTCTTTTAATACCTCTTTTTAATCACCAGCCAACTTATTAATTTACCTGAGCTTCATCAGTTCTTATTTTCATAATATATATATATGTGTGTGTGTTTATATTTATATTTGCAAATATAGTTAACCTTCGATTTCTATTTTTATTCTTCACAACTCCAACATTTTTGTTCCTCTATTATTAGAAAATTGTATGCATCTTTTATACTGAAGTGAACAACATGTAGCACAGCTTACTTCTGTACTCTAGACCTGAACATATTTTCATTATGGTGGTAACTAATAGAATCTCTTTAATAAGTGTTGTCTCCTCTAATAGCTGACTTTATTTCTACATTAGAAATACATTACCAGCTTCTAGGTTCCCACTTTCTTTTCTGGTCATGTAAACAAAAATGAAATATGTTGATATAGTTTAGTTACATGTGTTTTGGCACTCAAAATGTTATTGCACTACTGTGCATCTGGTATGGTAACCAGTTTGACTCGGTGTGATTCATCTAACACCACGAATCATAAAGAAATATAGTAAAAATGAAATGATGAAGATGATACTGATAGTATTATACTTTAATGTGTTCTCTCTTTTCCCCATTGTATAAGGCGATTTTAGTGTAGTTTTAATTTATATGACAATATTTGTCCCAGCTCAGAGTTGTTTTGTTGTGTATTTAACAGTACACTTAATTCTATATATACCTCAGTTCACTCAACTTTCAGGAACAGGGACCAGGTTCCCTGGAGTGTTTACCTGAGTTAGATTGGCATCCTATCCTGTAGGAGATTTCTCTCCTATCTACTTAATACTGCAAAACTAGAGTTAACCACAAACCCTTAAACATCCTTGTGGTTTATGGGGACACAGTAGTTTTACATGGTAAATCTCTGACTGTATGTTTATTGTAATCGCATTCCTTATTTTTACGTTCCAGACCTCTCCAGCTAGTCTTATATTGATTGATTCAGCAAGTAATCTTGTGATGATCAGAGGTACTTTGGTCTTGAGTTCTTCTGCTATAGAAGAAAAAAAAAAAAAAAATAAATAAAATATAAATATCTAATTCAGAGTTTTGGTGTAGACTTCAGTATTTCTTTCTATACATGGACTTGTATGTTTTCATAAGTCTTTCTTCTATATCTATCTTTAATGTTGTCTTTCCAATAGATTGTGAAACATTTTTTAGCTCAATGTAAGGAGAATAGAAATATGAAATATACAATGTTTATTCAACACCATTCAGAAAATGAACAGTTATGAATAAAAACATTTACTTTCTTGATTCAACTTTGATTTTTGTGATTTGTTAACATTTTATTGACTAAATGATTCATTATAGTTTGGTGTTGAGCTAGTCTTATATTATACACGCTTCTTCATCTACAAACACACGCATACTCTCAGACACCCATTGTCTCTCACACACAAGTGCACAGATATGTTGAGACCAACCCATTAATGGATATGAAGTCATAAACACCTGTTTCTCCTGTTAAACAGAGTTGTTCCAGGGAGCTCTCCCAAGTTTACAGAGAAGATATTCCTCTAAGAATTGTTATTCATGAACCTGTTTTGTCACCATTCTTGTGGGTCACCAAATCTTTGAGGGATCAAGAACAACTGCCTCACAAAGTAAAAGACATGGTAGCCTGTTGGGATTGGGAAAAATTACAGTTGTTGTTTAGAGATATACATTCCAAAATTCCTCCAATAACATTTCAGGTTGGTGAAAAGCTGTTTATTTCACTGCTAGTGAATGCATTGGCTATCGTGTAACTCTAGAGTTATTAAAATTCATAGATTTTTTTTTTGTTCCCTCCCAATTATTTAAAAAAAAAAAAAAAAAAATTCTTTGATTTCTTTTTTTTTTCCTTTAAATTATCTTTTTGCTATTGTACATTATTTTTTTTTGCCTAAGTTGCTTTTTATTTTGTTAGTGATTAAATATACAGTACTTCAGTCTAGTTGTACAAAATAATTATAGCAAGTTTTGTATTGCATCTTGCTTGAATATTGCCAGAACATGTAGCTGGTAAATATGTTTCATTTATTCAATGTAATGGTGCTTCTTCATTTTAGTCTTACAGATTTGTAATTGTCAATGTAATAATGGTATTATATAAGAAATTTAGATTCTTATGGGCATGAAACATTCTATAGAATAGTTCCAATTTGTTTACATACATTTTTAAATGAAATTGTTTAATATTGTTCTTTTATAGTAAATAAAATAAAATTAGCTGAACATATTATTGTAATTATAATATTGAAATCCATAATTTGTCTACTAAATAAATATGGAAATAATTATTTTTAATTAGTGCCAATAATTAGATTTTGCAAGTATTTTAAGGTGTCTACACATAACATTTTACTTGAATGAAATCTCTTGTAGTTCTGGCTTTTAGGTTTCATTGAATATATATTTATGATGTTGTCTATTAAAAAGATAAAAATGGGGAAGAAAAAAAGCAATAATAATAACCACAGCTGTACTTTTTATTTGTATTCAGGATGAAACCGATTCTGGTTACAGATCAGGTCCAATTCCGGATGAGATTCTACCAAAGAAAGAACCAAGTGATGCAACGCTTAATCGAGAGGACCTTAAAAATAAATTACAAGAATACAATAACAATGTTCCAAATGCCAATCTCGCACTAGTAAGTATCTTTCTACATGTATATTTGTTTCTATTTTCTATGTTTTACGAAAGCAAAATGTCACTAGCATATCGTCTGACAATGTTGCAAAGAATTAACAATAAACTCTGAAGATAAGGGATTTACAGTGCTTCTTCAGAAAGGATTATTATGGATAATGTCAGATGAAAAATAAGGAAATATTTTCTGTAAATAGATGTAGCACACTTATTTTCCACCTGAGGAATATAAATAAGACTTTTTTTATTGTTGACTTTTTGGGGGAGTCCTTTCAAGCAGTTGACATTATAGTAGGCACACACCATTATATTGATTTGTTTATTTGACAATAGTATATATTATTAAGTATCAAAATCTTTCATTGTACATTTATGACTTGGTTACTGATGCACTACTTTACAAAGTGCAGCAATCAATTGAGTTTATTTTATCAATTCTCTGTGATTATAACTTTTACTTTAAAAGTACTAGGTCTCTTCAATCATATCTAACTATAGATTCTGGCATTGAACCCAAGGCATTGTGTATAGAAATCGTCGTCTGCTCTTTGCATTGCAGAGTGCAAACACCTGATTCTAGTTTGACAGCCAAAGCTTTCAGAAGAAAGACATGTAACCCAGTTCTGGCTGCTTTAGGACTTCAGTTTAGATTTCCTTTGCCTTTAATATGATGCTCAAGCTGTTTACTCATAAGCTCTGTGTGTGTGGGGTTGGGGAGGTTTCCATAGCAGTGCAAAATTTTCAAAATACATGTTCATTTTTACAAAGCTAGCACTAATTACAGCAGTAAGGTGTTTCACCTTGTGATACTTATTTACGGCTAGGTGGACTGGGCTGTTGTGAATTATATCTTCATTATGAGCATAGCCCAATACTACTGACAATATATTAATTGCTAACACTCAGTTTGTTGTATACTCAGTATCCTATCAACTGTCTGTTAGATCACGAGTTGGCCAGTGATGGTGCAGTAATTCACATGCTTTATTTGTCATTCAGATGATAGCATTGATCACTAGTGTTCTCATTGCTGCAAACAGTTCAATTAAGTGGCAATGGTAGAGGAAAACAACTCTTGGAAACCAACATGTCTTCTCCTAAACACACAATTGCTATTTTTTTTCTTTATTCACTATTTTTGCAACTATTTTCATGGGTGGAATGGTTTTTGTTGGAACTATTACTTTTAGAGTGTATTCCTTTCCTAATGCTAACAACTCATCCATGAAGTAAGAGTGAAACCTATTATCAGTCAGACAAACTTAGGCAAATAGAGTTGTGTGTCTTGCCCATGGACATAATACAGTAGCTGTACTTATCCGCTTGTGTTCAGTAGTAGTCTTTATCTCATATTGTTCTTCAATAAGAAAAAGATAAAAGAAAAAACAACAAAAGTTGTTACTATACAAAATAGATTTGGTCAGCACTCACCAAATGGCATGGCGCCAGTCTGAAAACTTTCTAGACAAAACTGAGGCCATTAATATACCACTTTCTCGTCAGTAGTGATCAATCAATGACCTTCTTAGATGATGAAAACAAAAAAGACGAAATATTAATAATTCATATAGTTTAAAGGTAACAGTGTTTGCAACTGGTCAGGGAAGTTGGCAACTGACATTCTCTGTGGTTTTAAAACTAATGATAATTTCATTTTAAATGAGGGTACTAACCAGGTTACACTAGTAATATTGGTTCTGTTGGCCAGATGTATGGAGGTTGGAAAGTAATATGTTACTATATAGTAACTTGAACTACTACTAGTAATGGACTAATTGGCTGGGAGCCATATCTAATAAGCACTTCAATGAATTAAAAACAGTTGATTAAAGTAAAATAAAATGAATAAATAAAAACACAGCAAAATACCTATTATGGTATTGTCTGAGAGAGAACCATGTGGAAAACACATTGGTCTGGAGATGATGTGGAATGTATTGATAATAATGGCCTAAGGGGATAGCAAACATTGAATATTAATTGGTTTTTCAGGCTTATGTTGTTGTTTTTTTGTTATAGAGAAAGGGTTATTGCTGAATGGTATTTGAACTAGTATTACTGGTATTAATATTTGCAATCAATAAGGGGTAAAATGTGGGATGAATATGTAGGATGATAACCAGTAATCATTCTGAAATATTCTCTGTTGTACTCTTTCACACATGAGTGGTATATGCATGTGCAGAAATTCAAAATTGTAAGAGTGTGTGTGTGTAGAGAGAGAGAGAGATAACTCATTGGGACATAGGGAGTCTTGTTGAAGACTCCCATCTTCATGTAGAGTATCTAGGGTAAATCAGCCTCTCAACCTGTCCCTCTCCAAAATATATTTATAGAAGGGTTTGAACTCAGCTGTACAAGCTAACAAAACACTAGTCCGTTATACAACACCCTGAAAAGTTTGGTTTTTTAGTCGATAGAAGACTGGCATTGTTGTTAAGTAGATTGAGTGAAACAAAATTGAATATTTTTATTCCTTATTTTTTAATTAGAGGAACAGTGTATTGATCACATGGTTATAAGTTCAAATTTTTACTATATTGCCTCAGTTGGCCTGGTTGTTAATAGGTTTCATTTCTACTTTCATAGTCAAGAAGTTAGCAACAACAAGAGTACAATTGTTCCAATAGTATATGAATGCCTAAATTTTCAAATAATATATCATGCTTGTAGGGAAAATTAATGTGAAACAGATATTCTGGGGGTAAGTGGAAGAGTGCAGAGGCCACATACTTTATAGATCTTCTTTAAGCAGGTAGGAGGTAGAGTAAGGATAAATGGATGAGGTTAGGTTTGATTAATGAATTATTGTTGGTTAGTGACTAGAGAAGATAACACATGGACAGTTCCAAAGGGATGCAGTTCATGTGAAGAAGGACTGGGAAAATGTTTAGTATTACTTTTTACCCTTTACACATTTTCTATACTGTTTATAAACACAACAGTCTGTCATTTAAACCTGACACTTATTTTTATATACCAATGTTTAAGTGTATCTTACTATAATGTTCATCATCCACAGTATGTATGTCGCTAGTATAGTTTAAGACCATTTATTGTAGTATAATGGTTGTATTGGCAGTCGTTAGCGTATCGGGAAGAATGCCATGCAGTATTCATTCTGACTCACTGCGCTCTGAGTTCAAATTCCACCAAGGTCAACTTTGCCTTTCATCTTTTTGGGGTAGATAAATTAAAGTACCAGTCTAGGGTGATGGACTGGTGGAATCGTTACAGCGTTGGACGAAATGCCTCGCGGTATTTATTCCGGTCTTTGCGTTTTGAGTTCAAATCCTACTGTGGCCTACTTGGGTGGTAGGCTTAATCTGTTGTCCGGTTCAACACCACCACCTGGCTACCCTTGGGTGCCTTTAGCAGAGTCCACTCTGTTGCAAGCATTTGGGCCAGGTCTCCAGTCTGAGGATACCTTCCTTCCTCCCTCCCACCAGTCTCAGAGGCCCTGAAAAAAGAGTGTTGGGCACTGCCTTCCCTCCAGATGAAGCAGTAAAAAAAAAAAAAAAAAGCTAGATTCATAGTTTAAAAGTAAAGATTTCACACACACATTACATTCATTATACCTTAATAGTGCAAAACCAATTTCTCTCTCTTTTTAATGTGTGGAGAAAATGTACCATTCTTATGTCATGGTTGAATGGTTACTTAGAAAGGTATCCCACTGTATAGCACCTGTTCCAACAACTTGTAAAAAATCTCTGAAATTGCATAACCATCCAACCCATCCAAGCATGGAAAACAGCTGTAAAAGTGTGTGTGTGTGTCAAAGTAATATTTATTTTCAAATGTAACCTTGTTTATATAACTGTTTATATAGGTCCCCATGTTATATTATCTGACACTAGTTTTAGTGTACATTAGCTGTCAGCTTTTTGATTTGCCATCAATATCCAGCTGAAAAGTCTGATAATGTTAACTTGAAGAACTGACATTTCTGTTGAAGTTGTTAGCTGCTGAAAATCTCTCTTCTACTGATTCAGATTCTAAAGACAAATTAGGAGAGTGGTATGTCCTAAATATAGTTCTGTTAGGTAACCTGATCTTGACTTTTACCTATGTAAATAGCTATGCTGTTGGATTCTCGAGGTGATGCATTTCTCCAGAAACTGTTTACTTGGTTGATGGGGACAGCAAGAATGACTAGAAGAATCTAGATTTAGAGATATGAGGATGGGATTGAGTAGGCTTCAGTATAAGTGTTGGTCTTGTTGAATATAACTTTTAATCATTAAAATAGACAGCAATTATGTGGTTGTATTTGTAAGTAAACTGCGTTGCTGGTTTATGTTGGTGGAAGGAAAATGGTGAAAACCTCTACATACACACATCAACCCATTCATCAGTAGCCTTTTAATTCTATATGAAATATATATTTAGGACTGTTGAAGAATATGTTTAGGTGTTTGTCATGACTGCATTGCCATAGCATTTTGTTTATTTCTACCATTTATATATAAATAACTATGTGGATACTTAGATTTCTTTTTGCAATGTTTATTGAAAAATTTGACCCCCCCAAAAAATAGAAGAAAAAAGTAAGAGATATTTGTTGATATCAGTTTTATGTATTTTTTTTTTGCTGACATTAGTTAACTCCTGCTTTTGGTTTACATTTCTTAATCTTAATCCCCATTTGGTTTCTGTGATAGCTCTTGACATCTCTGGTTCTTTTTGATCAGAATGGCAGGCTCCTCAATTCATAGCATGTGCTTGGGTTCCATCTGGTAGAATTTTATAGATAAATTTTTCACTAGAGTTAATAAAGTAATTCTGATAGTCTCCTTTAACCCTGTTCTTAGCAATGTAATTCTGGTCTTTGTAGGAAAAAGGAATGTTGATATATGCAGAGTTCTACCTTTAGATCTAATTAAAGTACATTTTAAATCACAATCCACTTACTGGTCATCGTTGTGTCATTAAGATTTTTATTTCTTTAAGAAGGCTATGTAATTTCACATTTTTGTCAGATACTGAGGTGTAATTTAATGTAAAATTTCCTGCTTTAAAGTGTTTATATTTAAATTATTGTAATTTTTATGTACCTACCTTTTTCATCATCATGCTGGCTTGGGTTAGACCAGTGATTTTGGCCTGTAACGATTCCAATTGGAGTCACCGCTCTCCTAGATGGGTCACCATGCTTCTCTTGTATGTTTCATATGACTTAGTTTCTATGGCTGAATGCCCTTCCTATCACCAACCACTTTATAGAGTGTACATTTTATCATGGAACCAACTCTAGAAAGGTTGTCATGTCCAAGACATGGCTAAAGAGCCCTCTTCACCCTATGTTGTCTCCGTTCGATTCACCCTATGTTGTCTCCGTTCGATTCACCCTATGTTGTCTCCGTTCGATTCACCCTATGTTGTCTCCATTCGATTCACCCTATGTTGTCTCCGTTCAATCCACCCTATGTTGTTTCTGTCCAAACACCAGCTTTATAATGAAATAAGTTATTTATTTAATCCTTCCAAATTCTTGATTATTTGTAAAATTGATTGGAACATATAGACAGTGTGTTTCATTAGAAATATGGTCACAAAAGGGTTAATCACACTGCTCTATTGTTTCTGCCTCCACTTCCATTAATTGTGATATTAATATTAAGTGTGAAAGCTCAATGGATCATATTGTGAATCATTCATAAACAGAAAAGTCCTTGGAGCCGGAGTTATTGTCATAGGTTGAGGTCATTTTTTATAAATAGCTAACACTTTCTTACTTGTTGCTACTGTGTGAAATCTATGTCAGTGAAATAATAATAATAACAACCAAGTGGGAGATAGTACATGTATATTGTGAAGTGAACATCAGGAAACAATTGATCACATTGTGTCAGGTTGTTCAGTTTTGACTAAATGTGTATGCAGTTTTAGCGTAAAGGAAATAAATATATAAGTTCTCTCTCCTGTGTTGGTTGGATATGCGTAAGGGGTTCCCAGTTTGGCATAGAAGAAGAGTGAGTTCTTAGCAGAGGTGCTGGTGTTTATAGCGTATGATGAGAAGAAATGGATGTAGAATTCACAGGAACGTTGAATGCATTGGCAGAAGTGTATAGAATGCGTGCAAATTTGAAGAAAGATAGGAAGAAATTCTGACTTTGTAAGACAGTTCTTTATTTATGCTAAAAATTAACTGTATCTTGATGCGTCGGCCAAGAGAAGTAAATACAGAACATATAATGCAAGTTGACAAAAGTGAACATTAACAGGAGGTTAGTGTGTCTCTATATTACGAGTGTGTACAATAGTCTGTGAAGCCATAGACGTGTCTGTGTGTTCGTTATGCTGTAAAAGAAGGGGAGAGAGAGAGGGGATGAGAGTGTGAGCCGTTTTTTCATGGTGTACAGCCATCAGTCAGGGAGTCCAGTTGGTGAGCAACTGAATGTGCCAGCTATATATTGGGAACTGAATCGCTTGCAGAAAAGGGATCACGCGATATAGAACATTCTACAATGTTCTAGAAGGTGATTTTGGTGCCTGAAACAAACAAAAATGGAAGCGGTGAAAATCCTTTGAGGTGTGATGGCAGGTTGTGATTGGTTGGTAAAAACTGAACTAGGCGGGGTTGAGCCTGGCCAGACAATCCACTCATGAACTAGGCGGGGTTGAGCCTGGCCAGACAATCCACTCATGAACTCAAACATGCCAAGTTCAAATCTCGACCTGCTACATAGTTACATACACTGGACAATATGCAACTACTACTAAATCAGGACAGACAGCAGATCCTACAAGCATTTACTAAAAGATGTCACTGAAAATGGCCAAGTCACATATCATTTAAAAAAAACAAAAAACTGGAAAGACACATTGGATAATGTAGTCCGATATATACTATGCCTAAAAAAGTAAAAAAGTGTGATATCATCAGGGCTGAATTGGGGCTAAACAACATCAAATACAATCAAGGAGCCTCTATGTGGTTGCTTGACCTGCTAGAAATAGCAGCCAGAACTCCCTAAAATCACACCCCACCATCTTAGAAAAGAACATGTTGGATAATGTAGTCCAGGGTTACCTGCACATGGGAAAAAGACAGGATGGTCTTGGCTGGAATGCCTTTGATCATAGGTCTGCTTGATCAGGGCTGACCTGGGGCTAAACAACAACAACAATTACTCAAATTACTTGCATATCTACAGCATTCATGACTTACAGAAAAGAAAGTAAAACAATGCACAAACACTTAGGGTACTCTCAGATACCATATTTGGCCAACAGAGAAATAACATGAATCTATAAACAGTATATTAACTGTTTCAGCTTACATCTTGCAAGTCTAGCCAGCTTCCCCTGAGGTTGCATCATTTTGATGTATGTCCATAGGAGGTTTCTTGGGTGATTTTTCAATAGAGGCCTTGGTCCAATCGAGTCATATATTCTAATCACCAAGATATTGTCAAACTGGAAGAATTAGTGAAACTGTGATTGGCTCTACTCCAGTTTGCCATAGGATACCTACAGATGCAGTGTCTAGGCCACTGGTAGCCACTGGATTCCAGAGCAGACGCATACCGGATTTTAAGTGACAAGAAGTAGGGGTTCATCACTCCCAGACTGGTCTTACAGCTTGCTCGTTTGCCATCTTGAGTATTTATATGTCCTTGTGCATTATTGCTAGATAGGCATTAGCCCTATACTAGATTCATTCGTCCTTTTGACAGGTCTTGTGTTTGTCCTGCTGGGTTTCTAGCAGCATTCCTCACCAAGTTATCCTAAATAGGATGCTGGTTTAGTTGCTGACAACCCAACCATGGAACAGGTTATGTTACCAGTAGCACTCAGAGTGACCTAACATTATAAATAATCTATTAGATCCATCATAGATTATGCCAGTTCTGCCTGAGCCCCCAATTTCTCCACAGCAAATCACAACTAACTACAAAGAACACAAAACAGCACACATCACATCATCACAAGCTGCACCTAGATTACACCTACAGACCACAACAAATACTCAAAATGAAAGACCACCTCTACATGCGAGGGGCACTACTTTTTGCTGCAGCAAGTTCAAACCCACACAATCCCTGCCACTGCAAGATCAATCACCTGAGAGAGTTCTAATATTTGTATCTGGTATACAATGGTATTTCAAAGTTGTGTAATCTGCTTATGTTGAAAATAAGAAATTTTTTTATTTATTTATTTATAATTTCTTGTAATATGATTTCATGATTGTACAGATATTGAATATTTAATATCAAACCTTAGATTTAACGACTATTGAACGCATAAAGTAACTAGCTGTGTACATCTCCATTGTAATTGTTATCTGACATATTTCTAAATGTGGCTTCTTGATAAAAATCTTGATAAAGATGCATTGTTCAGTATGAACTATTGGTTTGTCTTTTCATGTACACTTCAATTTGATTGCTTGTCTTTTTGCAGAATCAGTAAATTTTTATTGAAAAATATCTTGCAGATAATAGTGATAAATTATTGATACCTATATCTTAGATAAAACAAAGTTATAATTTATAAAACAAAAAACAAAAAAACAGCAGCAACACTGTCACTCAAATTTAAAATATCTTCAAAAATAAATGCTGTTAAATGCTTATTGTTTGGAATATTGTCATGTTTATAATTAGGCATTACAGGACATTATATTTTTGATAACTTTATTTTCACCCTACAGGACTCAAACACTGAATGCTCAATGAAACCAAGTGACATGGATTCTGGGTGTCCCATGGAATCCAGTGATTTTGGTTTGGAGCATTCCAGTGAATCCACAGAGTCAAAACCATCAACACATATAGCCTCCAATGAAGTGAATTCTTCCTCTGCTGTGGCACTCTCTGAGTCTGATTCAGACTTTTACGAGGATGAGTCAATCAACTTAGCTTCTAATGTGATTTTTAAAAAAAACTTCTTTATACGGTTGTGATTCATCATCACTGTAAACTATTAACTATTTAGTTTTGTGTTACAGTTTCAATAACAATCGTTTACTTTTATAATAAGCATGGTGTGCTTTCTAATTTTTTTCTCCCTCTTGCTCTCTCTCTCTCTATATATATATATATTGTTTTTGGTTTGTTTGTTTATTATAATTAATAGACTCTATTTATAATACTAATGTGATATCTTATATAACAGTCTGATTGTCTTGCGTCATTATTAGTAGATATAGTACATTGTTACACTGGAGAGTTTCTTATTTCATGGCTCAAGTTACAACAGTTTGTTTTGTTACAAAATAACTGTGTAATAAAATACCATATTTGCGATTAAGTTTTATCAATTTCTTTATCAATTTCATGTTCAATCTAATTAACATTTCAGTGAACAGTGAAAGTATTTTTGTTCTATCTACAGCAGTTGATGACAAAGAACATTGTTTTTCTGAGTTGCACAATTTTACTACCATATTCTCAAGGAAGAATCTCCAGATGTCTTTTCAAATACACAGCTTTTGGTTGCACTCTGTTATGACTACAACATTAACCACTAACAGTCTTCATCTGTTTTCATGTTAAATATCTTGACTGCTTATGTCCAAATCATCTTCTGTCATCTTGTTTTGCTTGTCTTTAGTTCATGTGAATAGGAGAAAGGAGTGTGGAGCTGTCATGCATCAACTCCATCACCGGGGTCGATAAAATAAAGTACCAGTCAAGTACTGGGGATTGTTGGCCTTGTGCCTAAATTAGAAACAATTATAAATAAAACTAGTGCAGAAGCTGGTGGGGTAGGGTGGGGGGGAATTCTTGATGGATTGAACCATTGTCAGGTTTCATCAGATTCAGTGTTACATCCTCTATAAATTTATTCTAACTGCAAAGCCTGTTCTCACCGAGTTTAACTCTTTCAAGTCTACAGTTGCTGGTAGCAATATGTGATAGCTAGAGTATTAACTGTTCAATATGTAATGGCAATTATACATACCTATGATAGCAATGTGTAATAACTATTATTATTGTCAATGAGTAAGGACAGAGGAGAATTTAGTTGTAGAGATCTTTATTTGGGGTCTATTTACATGCTAATTTCTGTGTGTATGTGTGTGTATATATATATATATATATATAGAGAGAGAGAGAGAGAGTTTAAATATTTCTTTGTATTTCTACCCAACAGGTATGTTAATTGGAAATGATTAACAGACATCCTAAAATATATTGTGTTTACATATTAAATATGATATTAACATATTTCCTGTTTTAAAAAAAAAAAGTTATTTTCTCTAGTTGAACATTCCTGTTACCTGCCTTGCAGTTGACTACTTTGTTTGAGCAGTTTCTACTCATTTGTTACTAAACTTTTGGAATGTTAGTCTGCTATAATTTCTTCCTTGTTCTTGGTGCATTTTCATATATGAATTCAGTTGGTTTTATTTCAGTAAAGGTTTAACTTGTACTTCATTTAAGCATTGTTTTTTATTTAAAAAAATAAAACTAAAGCCAGAATGTTATAGAATGTAAAATATTTCCGTTCATTTCGCTTGCTACAAGACAAATTAAATTTTAATATAGTTTTGCGACCCTTCACCCATCATTCTAATCAATGAGTGCTTTCTTATGGTGCTTCCTTCTGAGCTTTTGTTTGTTTTAATAATAATAAAATATTACAATTGCAGTTTATATATTCAAGTAAAGGCATGTAGCTATAAAAATGTATATTTTGAACCTTTGCTAAGCTATTGATGAGTTTGTAATCTGATTTTGAATAGTTCAGTCAATTATGATGAGATCTAATCAAATGTATTTCAGTATTTTTTATTAGATTACCTTTAAATATAAAACAACAACAACAAAATAACGTGAAAACAAAAAAGGTAAATTTGTCGACTATAATTGGAGATATTCTTTGCTTGGTGATCCAACCCTATTGATTTCATGGCAGGAGATGGAATGTAATACATCTTGTTGGAAAAAATACTGTGGGGTGATTTCCTATTGTTTTCTCTTGGCCAATGGAATGATTTCAACTCTAAGCTGCAAACTGACAAAGCATTTTGTTAATCCTACAGTGCACCCACTGCCTACAGTAGTGAACTGTATCTCCTCATAGTATGTATGCATTTACAGCTTAGTAGATTGGAGTTATGAAGTATTTTTGTTGAAGATTCGCTGCAATACTGGTAACTGATAAGAAAGTAAAAACTATTTGGCTGGTAGACTTTTGTCCTATGAATTCAGGCCAGCTGAAGACTACTTTAAAAGATTACTTTAGTAATAGGTTGGTGTTATTTAACTCCAGGTCAGCCTTGACTGAGTAAGCAGACTGATGATCAATGGCTTTCCAACCGTGACCATCCTGTCTTTTTTAAAGATGGTAGAATGTGATTTGAGGGAAATTTGGCTTCAGTAGGTGAGCAACAACCTGTAAAAATTATTAGAAAGTTTAATTTTATATTCAGAATAACCTTAGAAGTTAGATATTTAAAGAGTCTGCCTGTCTTTTCTGTTTCTTTAGATTTCATCATCTTTATTGATTTTGATCTTCACGAAATAGTGTCAGGCTTTTTTACTACATTGTGTGTGTGTGTGTGTGTGAAGGAGGGCAAAATCAGTGCATCGAGCAAAAATACCTTGTGGTATTTCATTCCCCCTTTATATCTGGTCAGCTTTGCCTTTTGTTCCTTATGAGATTGATAAAATAAGTATCAGACAAAGTACTGGGGTTGATATAATTGATTAACACCTTTGAATATGGTGCCCCAGCTTGGCTGCAGTCCAGTGACTGAAACCAGTAAAAGAATAAAAGAAAACATGCAACACACACCTATGTACACACATATAATTGTTCATAAACTTTTTGTTTGGTCAACAACTACTGGAAATATCAGTTCCTCTAAAACATAGAGATTAGTAATGATTACTAGAGAGAAATGTGGCTATAATTATATTGCAAACCTGTTTACGTATCACCCTGGTGCTGTGAAACTGGAGAGGAACAGGATCCACTATGTGGTGAAAGTCTTAAAAACAGGTCTTCAGAGATATTCTAGCACATGAAAAAATGATGAAGAGACGTGTCGTCAATCAATGTAAACTTAAAGAAGAGTTGGCTTGTTTATAAACAATATTTAGTAAATACTGTCAGACATTTAGGTTTGTCCATCCTTTCACATTCTGCTGTTGTTGACTTTTCATCCTCCTCAAGGCAAGAAAATGAGTAGCAGAGCTAGATATATCCTCCCCACAAGAAAAAAAGAAAAAAAGAAGAAAAGAAGAAAACAAAAAAACCCTGACCATGTACTTTTATTATGAAAGCTTATATAGCACTGTTCATTTATTTCTATAGACCTATTAATGTCTTTCTCTTTGCAAAGATCTTTAATTACTAAATGTCTGAGATGAGTCGTTGTTAATAAGATTATAATTTTGTTGACTATCAACTTAATTCTTGGAGATGAGAAGAAGTTTTTCAATATTTAGATCGGGTATATATGTAAATTTTAGGGGGGGGGGGGTGTTCCCATCTCAAGACATAAGGTTAATGGTTATAATCTTAGGTTTTAATGTCATTTCCAAATATAGAAAAGGGATCCTTCCTATTTTCAGTTTGAACTCTACCCGAGATTGTGAGAATTTAACATTTTGAACTCTTTCTGATCTTCATGATTTTGTAATACTTCTGATTATCGTCTTATCACAACTGCCTACAGACATTTAGCTACATGTCTGCCTGCCTCCATGTTATCACATTTCCTTATTGACAGTCATTGAGGTGGTTGTAATGTTATCTCTGTCTGAATATTTATATTTCCTTCTCCTAAGCATCTGGTATGCTATCTCTCTGTAATCAGTATACTACTCTGCTGCTAATATGTTATACTTGGACTCTATCTACAACATAGCTTATAATTTCAGTAGGGGGGGGGGGGCAGCAAGCCACCCTGTAGTAACAGTTTTATCTGTTTATTTACTATTGTTTATATGACAAAAGTGAAAAGTGGTGATAGAAAGAGTGAAGAAATTTTGAAGAAAACCTAACGGATTTTAAATCAAACTGATTTTAGCTGTTAGAAAAAATAAACCAATGTATATGATCTGATTAGTTCCTAGGGCAAAGGTTAAATTTTGGCAAATACCAGATACAACATAATATCGATTTTTTTTTTTTTTTTTTATCACTTTCTTTTAGAGAAATTAACCCACTTGAAAAAAATAAAACAGCTTATAGAACATTGGTTTGAATAGGGATGTATCTTGTCAGTTTCTTTATAGCTATGTTTCATATAAAATAAGAATAGATGGGAAATGTGTATGGTAGTATGAAAGGCTAATCTTGAATTTTCTTGGCTAATATGCATACTCGAATTTTGTATGGAATTTGTGGTGTGGCAACTGTTTGAAATATATATCCATCAGAAATTGAATTTGAGAAGTATTCAGTGGATAAGAATTGTAAAAGTTAATAGCATCTGAAAGAATGCTGTTTTGCTTCTTTGCTTTTTTCTTTTATTTGTTATTTTGTTGTTTTAGTTGCGTATAAGTTTTTCAATTATAAAGAATTTGCCTATGCTAACACAAATTAGGAATATTACGCTCAAGAATTTGAAATAATAATTCATTCCTGTGGATAATATAACGTAACAATTGGGATATTAGATGCTAGTAACATTCTTGAAGTTGAACAGTTAAGAATTTATTTATCCAATGTGAAGATAGTATTTGTATGCTTTAAAATTTAAAAAAAAAAAAATATCACCATTCTTTTCTTCTTGAGCAACATTATGCAATGTTTAATTGCCTTTTTGTTTATCCTCTCCATTATTATTATTTTAGAAGTCATAAGTGTTTTAAAATTATTATTCTATAAGAAGTCATCCCTTTTTAAAAATCTAATTATTTAAGATTCTAGTTTTTAAGAAAGCTTTCTCTCCGGTTCTGTCATTTTTCTTTTGATTTAAAAATCTTTAGGTCACTCTCAGCTTCCTATGTTTTTCTTGGTCACTTTCTTCTTTGGCTACTTTGGGGTTATGAACAAGTACATTAGACTTCTCCCAAATCTAATTAGAGCACATTCAGAAAAGCTAGTCTAAAACGAAACCCATATGCAAGTCATAGTGGAAAGATTTCTGTATCTAACAGTACACTACAGGACAATAAACATATCAATGCCATTATGACATTTAGCAATAAATCATCTGTCAACTCACAAAATGCAATGCCAGCTTCCATGCTTTCAATACAATGTGTAATTGACATCTAAAAGCAATTTAGTCTAAAGAAATTACATCAACCTTGTAGCTGTCAAGCTAATAAGGAAACTTAATATAGAAGCCAAATCTTTCACAGGAAAAGATGTTACTACTTTTAAAATAGGGGCCTTATCTTTAAGTCATTACTTTTAATATAGCCCACAATAAACACAAAAGAGCTCTGGGCAACTTTACTTCAGCTACCAATGAGGCAAATCTTGAGGTACATTTAAGCAGAACAAGACTAGAGCTTCAAAGTGTTCTGAAAAACTTAATGGTTTAATGTATATTTACTATTTTCTTTTTGTTAGAATTACACAAGAAACATTTTTTCTTGTTACTGCCTTCATTATCTCTTAAATGGCCCTTACTGATTGGACCCTATTATATTTATGAATGCATTCCTTTTCAGCTGTTTTTTTTTTCTTCCAAATTAGTATTAGTTTAACATTCCTGGAATATTGTAAGAAGGAAAGCAGGCAAACATTTTTATTTACTACTGAAATTTATTAATTAATTATGATCAGATTATAATGATTATAACATATGTTACATGAATTCCTTGATAAATAGGACATGTCTACATATGTTAATTATAGTTTTATCTGCAGTTGAATGAATGAATTAAATATGTCATCCAATTTAATTATGAAAAATAATTGAAAAATGTCATTGTAAGTATTATGTTGCATTTTACAGGAGTCAGATGGAGAAACATTCCAAGGTTTCATCAAAGTAACTTTGAATTTGATTCGACCAATCACAATGTCTCTTGGTGCACGACCACCTTCCATATATGAAGTACTCACTCGGGAGCACATTGTGGAGCAAAATACCCAATCTATTTCATTCTACATGCCCCGAGATACTGTCAAATCTATACATGTGGATAGGTAAGCTTTATTCTAATGTAATTTTTAATCTCTTGAATATTTTTTTCTTTTTCATTAAATAAAAGGACAAGCAAATAGTAAGTTTTTACCTGAGGCAAACATTACTTCATTATAATAAAAAAAAAAGAAAAAAAAAAGGTATAATTTAAAAGCACAAAGTCATAAGAGTTTTCCTAGATTTAAGGCTCAATTAATTTTTTGAATTTTTTCTGCTGTAATATTTTTGTTTTCTGATACCTGAAAATATATATTTAAATTAGCTATTATATATAAAAAGATTCTGGAAAAATTAGCTATTATATATAAAAAGATTCTGGAAAAATTAGTCATTTTATATTGTGCTTACCATAATGTTTGCCACATTAAGTTTATGACATAAGTCAATGAGAAGGGACACTTTTCAAAAAGTAGAATAGTTTGAAATATATGTAAAATGGAAAAGCAAATATATATTACATATGCCTCATAAAGTATATATTATGACGTTAAACTAATGGTACATATTTCCTTTTTTATTTTAGTGAGACAACAACCAAAGAAGTGATTGCAGCTTTGTTGAAGAAATTCAAGATTCTTGATAATCCTCGGAAGTTTGCTATGTATGAACAGGAAATCAAAAACAAGAAACTTGGTTAGGATTTAAAAAAATATTTCGTTATTTCTTGTTTAAAAGTAAAATGTAAAAATGTTTAATACTTCACTCATTTACTGAAATTTAAAATGAATTGTACGTATAATTGGAACCATGAATGACAGAGTTAATAGGACATTGGAAACCAATGGGAGGGTCAGTGATTTGTATTCTGACACTACACCATGACCATGGCTATGATGATTTAACTTTCAATGACATAGTCCACCTAATTAATTCACTGCTGTAAGTAGTGGCAGCTTGTAAAATTGTTTCTAACATAGGCACAAGGCCAACAACTCCAGTACTTGACTGGTACTTTATTTTATCGACCCCGGAAGGAT
>JAOPJM010001842.1:1542921-1553819 GCA_027124095.1 Muusoctopus leioderma
ATATATACATACATACATAATGAAATTAAAGGAAACAAAATGAAAGAAATACTGAAACAGATTTCTTTAGTAATCGTAATATTTCAAATAAGAAAATAAATTTGAACAAAAAATAAATAGATAATAAATGAACGGAGTAAGAAAACATACATTTTTGAAAATATAGTTGACAAACTAAAATATAAAGAAAAGAGCTGAACAAGACCAATTCTTTAAGAAGACAACTGAACATATATCGACGAAAATAAGTGAACATTTTTATAGCTAATACACATTTAGTACATTTTCGCAATTGATAATAATAACTCTGGTTTTTCTTTGGGCATCTTCTTATTTTGTATATAAGATCTACGCCCAATTCTATTTTCTGATTGATTCGAAAATTATAGGTATTTAGAAAATTGTAAATGGTTATATAGATATTCGGCATATTCTATTTTTTGTTATCAAAATTTTAGGTTTTACTAAAATAAAGAGAAAGAAAATAAAACAATAAACTGTAAAGCAGAGTGTCTTTTGTATCTATATCGTATTATTTTACTAGGCAATAAATGTTCTACATTTGATAGGGAGTTAGATGTGAGTTTGTTGTGTGACGTTCATGACTTTCCTATTAGTGGAGGTTATAATTCAAATGAAATGGCTTCAAAAGATAACACAAAAACGCATCGTAAATTAAATTAGTCGGGTGCTTAATTCTGTAAATCATTGTGAGGGGAAACACTAGGAGCATTGACACCCCATCCCACCACACGGAATGAAAGATATTCCATTGAACATAGAAATTTGTTCGCGGAACAGATTTTTCTGTCTGTTTATCTGTTATTCTAGAAGGTTTGTTTTCCATGTATCTTGTCAAAAATACTTATTTTTTCTTTCATGGAAACACCTTTCATCACATAAACCATTGAAACAATTCTGTCTCATTAGTTTCTATCGTATTGCTTGTATTATGTATTTTGTATACTATTGCAGTATTGTGTGTTTGTGTTACTGTTCCAATAACTAACATAAGATTTACGGACTCAAAATGTTTCTCACTTCCCCACTTTTCCAACTCCTTCCCTCCCCACCTCTCTCTCTCTACCACTTCTTGTGTTTTGTTACGTTTTGCATATATAGAATGCATCCAGTGACACTGATTATGAAAACCAACAACATGTCTCTCTTACGTTATCTTACCGAAAGAATAACGTGTTGCTTGATATGGCGTCTGGATTATTCTTCAAACCCTATGAATATATATATATATATATATATATATATATATAACCATGCGTATAATTATACACTTCTCGGTTATAGTACTAAGTTTAGTATGTGATAAATATACCGGCCTCAGTACATTACTGGTACTACATTTTAGTCCTCATCGACAAACGGTAAAATCTACTTATTTCTAATAATTGATACGTGTAGTCGGGCGCTGTCCCATTAGTTCTAAGTCCCTCTTCTTCTCTCAAAACTAATATTTTCTTTGTTGTTTCACTAGCATAATATGGTGAATTAGTAGAGCGCCTAACTAAATGTCTTTCAGTTTTTTGTTTGGTCTTCTTCGTTTCAAGTAGAAACCCAACAACTTCTATACTATGCTTTTAATTAAGTTGTGTTGTATGGAAAATATTAAATGTTTCATCTATATAAGTATTATACCTTTGCCTGCCGATTCCCTAGATTCTTCCTGCGGGAGGAATTGAATACGTTACTGTAAGTTAACGACCATGACGCGTTCTTTAGTTTCAGAGCGTTAATGATACTTACAGTAAGGGGTGCCTATTTATACAGCTATGTGCTTTGGGCCATCCATGAGATGGCTCAATATGATACAGCGCAATCTTAGTGTCTCTATATGAAAGGCCGATCTCATCATTGTTTGTCCGATATCCCATTGATTTGTCTATCATTTAAATATTGATAAAATAAGTACCAGCAATATCCTGTGTTAAACTCTATCGAATATAATTACTTTTCCACTTGCGACTGAATACGTTTTGTACCCTGTCAAAAGAAATCAATATAAACGAAAATAAGAAGAAAGTGCTGATGGTGATGAAGATGATGTTGATGATGTGGAAGAGGATGAAGAAGAAGAATGAAGAAAACGAATAATAATAATAATAATAATAATAATAAGAAGAAGAAAATGGAAGATATTTCTATATATTTTTAACCATGAGTATATGGAAGCTTGTAGTCTGTCTTCAATTGTTGGCATGCCACTTATTTGTCTACAAATTTGTTTTTAATACTTTGTGAATGGCAATTAACCAAAGGGAAACACACAGGAATTGAAATATAAAAACAACTAACAACAAAATACAATAAAAATGGAAATAAATGTGTTCATTCATCTAGTCTGGGTGTTAGACTAATGTCTAGAATGTCAGTCTACAGAGAATCAATTTAAAAACATTGCTTAACAAGCAAGTATTTGAGCGCAACTCTCTGACAAACAAATATTTAAAATAAAACAACAAGCAAACAACGAGATGAGAAACTAATGTTTCGCCATAAAAGTAAAAGCAATACTGTGAAATATAATAAACAGCGTCAAGAATTTGGCAACGTTCCTTCCGGCATGTGGTGCCTGATGGAGAGACTCGACGATTATAGAAAGCACCATGTCAAAAATTGTTTACACGAAAATGTTGGACTACTGGATTAACATGGTAGATTATGGGTACAAGATAATACTCATGAAAAAAGAAAAAAGAAAAATTAAATAAATCGATCATTCGTCGATTTAGATAATGTGTATTCCAGTGTTTCCAATGTAGCAGCGTTTTTGACGTGGAACCATATTCCGAATGGAATGTAAATTGCTCTATCAAATTTTCCAGAGGAACAGTCCTTATGACCAGGTTCTCACCAGATGCAGCACATCTCAAGTCAATACGATCTAAAGTAATTCTGTCACTTCAACTCAAATTCTAATATAGAACTTCTATTGGGGCAACTACAACATCAACAGTTGTTCCAGTTTTTCGAACAGCAGTGTAAGTGGCTGAGTATTCCACATTGTCCTGTGTCCTTAACGTAACACAAAATCAGGCAAAATCAGTGAGACACTGTGTGTGACCTTTTGAATAATAAGTACAGTCCATCACACGGGTTTCCGAACCCAATTTCTGTTTACCCAATCTTACTCACAAGGCGTGGGTCGACCCAATGCGCATAGCAGAATACACTTGTTCAAGGCGCTTCACAAAGAGATAAAAAACGAGACGTTATGATTATGAAGCATATTTCTTAACTATTCTGCCATGAAGACATTTAAACTAATCAGTACACTAAGAATTTATATTACACGGTTCAGCGCTGTAACGTATCTCATACTGCATCACCAACATTGGACTTCTTTAGGACAAGAAGATACTGAAAAGTACTGGAAAGTCGACGATGCTGTACGTGGCACACTCGTGTTTCTTACATATCTGAGACGGTGCAGAAATTATAGATTTCTGCCAATTCTGCAACATAACTACATGAAATTGTGGAAGGAAAAGCTAGTAAACCGTATACCAAATTATATTTTCTTTACCCACTTCTTAACCACTTGGTATTTTTAAGACATTCGCGAACGAAAACAAAACTGGATTAATCCATTGAAAAACTCAAGTTTAAATGAATAGATTCAGCCTGCTATTGAATTGAATATTAGAGCAAAATTTTAATTTCTCGCATATAGCATTCCCTTTACATTTTATTCTATTTATTAGCTTCCCCACTCACCTATAATTACTCATAGAATGAAAGTAAAATAATCTCATATGTTTCATACCTTGATAGATAATATTTTCCCGCTTTCCACACGTTTGTACACACGAAAAGAATAAAACATAATCTTTATAAAAATCTCTATTAATTTGAACATAAACAAAACATCTGATCTTCTTCCTATGTTAAAATCATTATCGTCATTATAATTATTATAGACCGAGGTGTAATACACTGCGAAATGTTTGTCTCTATATAGTAGGAAAGGAAAAAATCCATATCTAGACAATAATAATTGTAATTCTATTGATAATACTGAGAGTTGTAAAAATCATAACTAAATCTCCTTCAAATTAACACACTCCCGTCGTAAAAATAGATGTATACGCTCGATAAAGTAATCCTGAATATATGTCAGAGAAGAAGACGGAATAGCCATGGCTTCAATGCCATTCTAACGATGTTGGTTCGTCACAGAAAAAAAATATTTTCTCAACTTGCAGACGCTATAAGAATACAACAAAAGCAACATCTCTGCACGAAAAATAACCCCAAAACAACTAAAAAACTCAGTGTGTTTTACAAAATGCTCTCAAAAATACAATCAATCAACACCATTTATAGAAACTTCATACAAATACACGATATTACAGAGACAATAACAATAACAATGGTAACAACAATAGCAACGATAAAAAACGTGAAATACCGTTATTATCTCCCTTCTCATCATCATAGTTTAGCTCTGTTTTTGTTATTATGCAAATTATACAGAATACAGTTAAAATATCCTTCACATAAAAATACGCCTCGTAATTATGATACAAACAAAATTTAGAATAGAATATAAACAGCCTATTAAAAACGAAGCTTTATGGAACTAAAATATATTTTCCTTGTACACAACATTCACGTAACACTAATACAGGAGCCATTTTACAGCCACCACAAAACAGGACACCTAATTTCCCTGATTATACTGAGATTAGGTTAGATAGACATTAGCTGTTATTATAACTTACATAAAATCATACATTCAGTACAGAGATACCACAAACAATATTAGTAAACTAACCTAGAAGACGACACCACACTAGATATGCAGGATTTCAAAATAAAAAGCAGCAATTCAAGGAACATTAATATATAATTATATATTTACATATACCACCACCGAACTTAACAACCATCCCACGATGTTACACCCTGACACCTGCAACACTTTAACACTCCCAAGCACAACCATTGGGGGGAGATTTCATTGCATTCAACATGTTTTGGTTTTCAAATAGTACAGATAACACAACTAACCTCCATTTATAACCTAAACAACCCACAACTACACATACATACCTCATCAAACCAACTAAAATAACTCTTCCCTAGACACCCCCTTGTTCTCTACACATCTAGCTACTGCAACCACTTGGCAAACAATCCCCCAATTCTTCTCAGACCACCTACCAATTATCACAACAATGCACTCACGTGTTAATGAAGAAAGCAAAATCACTTTAACAAATTAATAAAATGAAAACAAAAACAGTGGAAAGAGTTTTACAAGGAGTTTTACAGAATCCAGATTTTCAGAATTCAACAAGACTATCCCCAACATAAATACTACAGTACATCCCCTCACCTACTATTTTGAAGCTATAATTATACGACCACGACCTTCTCAGATACCCTTAAAACATACACACAACCTCGTACGCAGATTGCATCACACTGACACCCTCCCATTATTCTCCGCATAACATTGTGGAAGGAAAGAATAGTAAACATTCCAACAATGCCAGATGTGAAGATGGAACAAGCAGAATTCGTCAAAGGGCTCGGAGTTTCTATGGAGCAATGGAAAATGTCTTAATCGACTCCACATTGGATTTAGGCTAACCAGAGAAACCAAAGTGAAATGGGGGCATATTGTCACGGCATAACAAAAAACAGACCACAAGAACTACTGTTTCCAGAGTAACATCGGTTGCACCACCGCGGATAGTGGAAATATCGTCTTGTCCTCAGTGGTAGGAGATGATGAGCAGGAAGCTAAGGGCCACCCTCCCAGTAGTACCACCGCAACGTCGTGAGACGATGAGGAGGAGATATAGGCTGGGGAAGAATACTAAACCGTTGGAAACAGCCAAGAATAAGAACAAGAAGACATAGTAGAAGAGCAAACCCAGATCAAAGTCGTGTAAGACGCACCAGACGGAACCCATCTCCATCTGGGCTGGCATGAAATTCACAGTCCTTAGAATTGACAACAAAGAGATGATGAATCATCTGAACTATCTGAAGGAGGAGGGGAAAGCGATGTGCTGATTGCGGAAGAGATGGAGTTGGTTCTGACTGCGGCTCAATGCTGAAACGCCTAGCGGAGGGAGAAGAAAACAAAAACATTTCTGCGGGAACGAGGAGGAGGGGTATGAAGGGACGTGCTTTGCAGCGAAGCGTACATGGATTGGAGAGGAAGAGCCTTGAATGTTCTGAAAAGGAGAGTAATGTGTTGGGAGGTTTTGAGAGCTCGCTTGACATCGGCAGCAGAAGCAGCGGCAGTGGTAGCAGCAGCAGCAACTGCAGTGGTAGTGGCAGCAGCAGCAACGGTAGTGGTAGCGGCAGCAGCAACGGCAGTGGTATCGGCAGCAGCAACAGCAATAGAAGGTGTAACATTGATCATACCTGGACACACCAGCGTTTAACGAATGAGAAATGCCCAAATAAAAGGATTTTTGTCAAATTGCCTCCATAACTTTGGTTACGAACAAAACACAGTTCGAAGCAGAACTATGACAAAATTGTTTGAAAGGGGACGCTGTCCCCTACTCAAAAATTATATTCAGGAGTGGGCAACGAGTAAACTGAGCTAACTTTCCCTCAGATAGGTAGGGGGATTTGTCTGTACCCTTGAGGGACCAGATAAGGAATCTCCGGCAAATATCTGGATTAGTATCTCGTCCTCAGAAAAGAGGAAAAACTTACCGCCCCTGTCTGACTGACCTTCAAGACTGAAAGCAAAGCGCAGCAATAGGCAGAGATTTTACTAGTAAAACCCGCTCATAAGATCGTGCTCCACTACATGGAGCAGTGTATCCCAAGAGTGAGAGTCAGGAGCATTGCAAATGACATTTACCCGTGGTTTGTAGTGGCCTTTGTAGCCTAATTTGGGCGGATGATAACGGCACAAGTAATGAGAAACAGCATGAAGTGGGGGAGGGAGTCAGCATCAACTTGTCCTTATGACCACTCAGGCCCACAAAGCCATTTCAGATCTGTGCCCGTCATGGGCACTGAGACTGGTGCTACTGGGCAGAGAGCCCCTGTCGTTAAAGTTGTGGCAGCAAAACACACTTGAACGTTTTATGGCCCGAGGAGATGGAAAGACAAATACACAGCAGGTATTGGAGGCTGCTATCCCAGTAGCATCGCTTGTCACACCAGTGGCTGATAATCCGACGTGGGCCGGAAAACATACCTTACCTTCAGTCCTAGAAGCGAAGGATGACGCGTCCTCAATACTCATCAGTATCACCTTGTCCACGTGAGAAGATGGGCACCAAACGGTGGAACAGGGACTGACAGACTTCTACAGCAGATAAAAACTAATAAAAAGTAAATAAAACAACCATCCAGTCCTGTCAGAGAGCTTCTAATCGACAGGTAAACCTGTGAACTTCGTGGAAACGTTCGTCAGAACCAACTCAATGGCCTGCTTAGTTTGTTGATTGATTTGGAGGAGACCGAGCTGTTCAATATATGGAGAGATCAGGAGTTGGGGACTCTCAATGGAGACCGCCCGGAAAATAGTATTTTAGTTTTAACCTCACAAGAAATATACGAACAGATAAAGAACTATTGTCCAGAAGATGCGGACCGTTTTGTAGATGAACCCACCCAAGAGATGCTTACGGGTGCTTTCGGTGATACCCCGGGAAGAACACAATATGTGGTGGGTGAGCAGAGCCGTGCGGTGCCCTGACTCGGTCTAACTAATGCGTTCTCACCCGTTTGTAGATGCGTAACTCTAAATGTTTTTCGTGTTTTTACTCTTAACTCTTAACATCCTGTAGAACATTTTCTAAGTCCTAAAATAATTGAGCAAAAAATACCTAAAAACAGGGTTTTGCAGCTTAGTTTATTATGAAATTTACAGGTAAAAAACATAGGTTCTTGAGGTGTTTTCACACAAAAGTATTTCACTTTCACCGTATATATATAGTTCAATGATTCATATCAATTTGAGGATGTGGTATCGTGTGGAACCGGGTCCTACAGGATATTAAGAGTTAATATACGTTGTTTTAATTATTAATTATGTATTTTTGCCTAATTTACTATTTATTATTTATCTTTTATGAAACTTTTAACCAGTTTCATTGTGTAACTCCCTCCGTGTTTATATAAGTTTGTTTGTCCAATACCACATATAATGTAAACCTCATGTTTTTAACGTTTATTGTGTTGTATATGTGAACTCTTTGTAGCTAATAAAGAAATAATAATCATTATTATTAGGGTTTGCAAATGGCAGAATTAATACAGTGCTGGACAACATGAATTACGTTATTTAGTTATATCTAAACTGTTATCAGTTCAAATATTAATGATGTCGATGTTGCCGTCCGTCGATAAAATGAATGACAATCGCGTACGTGGGTCTATTTAATCAATTATACTCCTCCGCAAAATGTATTGTGTTTTACCTAACCCGATAGCCTAATTATAATCACAATGAGTCGACCCCAGGATCAATAACATATGTACACGACAACAATGGTATTGCAACTTGGTTGTTGCTCGATCTGCCAAACTACCATCAAAACATCCCTCAAACCGCAGTCTACACTCTAATAAAAAGAATGAGTAAAAAACTCAAATTGGATAATGTAGTCCGAGATATGCTATATATGAAAACAAAAGGTAATAGCTGGAAATACCTTTGATCATAGTTCTATTCAATCAAGGCTGACCTGGAGCTATACAACAACATCAGTAACAGCAACAACAACAACAACAGCAGCAGCAACAACAACAACACCAACACCAACATAATATGTTTACTAGGTATGTGCAGCCTTGTGGCAATGCGAGAAATCAACCTTATTTTTGTTCTTGTTAGTTGTTCTTATTTTCATCATTTTCTTTCTTTTCCTTCCATTGCCGTTGTCATTGATTGATATTGATAACGAAGTTGATAATGATCATTAAGGTAATGTTCCTGCTGCTGCTGCTGCTGTTGCTGCTGCTGTTGCTACTGATGCTACTGCCGGTGTTGTTGCTGATTTTGTTTCAGTAATAAAAAAAAAACGACAACCTGTAATTACACTTACGTTGTCTTTAGAATTTACATTATGACTTGATATAGGTAAAAAAACAAAAATCAGAATAAAAGCATCTTCAACTGATAAGGGGGAACACAACAATAAGAAGAGAAATTATCCCATTCCGACGGCTTAGTTGGTAAGAATTCGATATATCTTGGTAATGGATCGAAGTTTCTATTCAATGGTAGATTTACGTTTGTCAAGCGGACAGAGAATAAATCTTCCAGAACTGCCATGGAAAACGATATTTGTTCCCGGCAGATTACATTTAGTATAAAGCTTATCAAGTCATTTTAGCTCAATCTTCATTCATGTTGAATATAATATATATTGTAAACTTCAAAAATCTTTGTAATTCCAAAACTGGCTTACCGCTGAGATAAACGTACGTAAATAAAAGAGAACATAAAAGAACACCAAAAAGAAAACTCTGTAAAAAAAAGTGAAAAAGTTATTCTAACATTGTCTTGTGTAATTTCCCTGCAATAAGAAGCTTAACCATTAGCAAGACTATATATCTGAAATACAGAAAAAAACAACCTAATCGTATATTTACAGTATAGAGGATGGATAGATTCTATTATCTAAAGTGAGGAATAGTTATATATATATATATGTGTGGAATCGGTTGATGTTTCACTCTGTTGCTGCTCAGAGTTTCACCAATTCGATTTAGTGAACTGTCATCCATATATCTATAAATCCCTCATAGCTCCGGGCTTCATAGTGATGATGGCGTGGCAATCTTATACAACATGAATGGCTACACCATAGATAGATTTAGAAAGGATCTAATAAGAATATTGAAGAAATTTTACTTAAAAAATAACTGTTCGCACCAACTTAACTACAGCAAACGTTTTAGATAGGACGCTAAGTTTAAGCAGTCAAACGCTACTTCTACCGAAAACAAAGCGAGGGCACCATATATATACATGCAGCCGGAATAAGTAGAGAAGTTTCTGAAATACTTAAGGATGTCTCAGACAGAGATATCTTTAACAAAGACGCTCTCTATTATAACGATGCGTTAGCTAGTAACAGCTTTAGTGAGAGGATAGTCCTTCAGAATTACCCCCAACACACCATGGTGGAACCATAGTGGAAGGTAAACTGGTTTAATTCGCCATACAAAGTGAATTTAGCCACCAATATAGCCAGCAATCCCCTATTTCTTGTAAGACAATATTTCTCACATAAACACAAATATAACCAACTCTTCCACACTAATAAGCTTGAGGTAACATATACCTGCCTGGATAAGATCCAACATCCAAGATCGTACACCACAACCGAATATATACAACTATACAGCACACATCCCAACACTCAACTTGTAACTACAGAGTTACCACACCTTGCCTGCTTAGAGGATCTTGCCTCTTGAGTGACTATACAGGTATAATAAAACCCATGAGATATAATAAAACACAAACATGTTCGTAGCTGTCATCTCTTTTGCTTACAAATATCAGATATATTCCGTAAGCCATTAACATACAGTTTTCTGTGAAAGTAAATTTTTCATTTCTACAGATTATCTCCTCCTTTCCTTGAAGGTCGCTAGATTTTACTTTCCTATGTGCAGCTGCCAGACACATTTCAATTCATTAAACATTTTTTGCACACCTCAATCAGTACATTAGTAACTACCAAAATTACTTAAATGTATGCCAGGGACTCACTTGAGTTATTTCCCTTAGCCCACTTTCCTAATATTTATATCTATATGTATATATATATATATATATATATATGTATATATATTGTATGTTTATATATATATATGTATATATATATATATGTACATATATTGTATGTTTATATATATATATATATACACACACACACATACAT
>JAOPJM010001842.1:1804289-1820550 GCA_027124095.1 Muusoctopus leioderma
TGATGATGATGATGATGATGACGACGACGACGATGATGATGATGATGATGATGATGATGATGATGATGATGATGATGTGTGTGTGGGTGTGTGGGTGTGTGGGTGGGTGTGTGGCTACATGTACTTAATTAAAAATATTGCTTGCGATAAACTGCCGTCCTGACTAAGACGGTATTCCAGAGATACGTAAATGCACTTTTGACCGCATATATTCTTTAAAAGAACTACTACTACTACTACTACTACTACTACTACTACTACTACTACCACTACTACTACTACTACTAGTAGTGGTAATAGTAATAATAATAATAATAATAGTGATAATGATGATGATGATGATGATGATGATGATGATGATGATGATGAGGATCATGATGTGAAGTTTTCTTTTATTTGCCACAGGGGTGACAGATGGGGAGAATTAGAAAGACAGACATAAAGTGTGGGGGTTTACATAAAATCGAATGAGAAAAAGGGGCTGAGATAAAGGGTATACATAGTATACAAATAATAAATGGTGATACAGTCCTCCTGATATATAGGAGGACCTCCATCTAGGGCCGATCAAGGAACCCCTACAGATCCAAGATCACCATGAACACCAAAGACAAGTGCCCTCTCCCAACTGAAATGTCTCCGACCTACAAGCGCATGCTCAGAGCAGTCCCATCCACTCTTAGCATGTTTACCACTATCACTGACCTTTCAACAAAACTCACTGGAGGACAGCACCTCCCTCTCCACCCTTAGTGTTTCTTCCAATTCACTAGTATAACACTAGTAGCAGATATAAATAATTCTGGTAATAGTTAACGTTTAAACTGTTAAACTACAGGAATATATATTGAATTATGAATTCATAGGTCTCTTTATATTATCCGTTATTGGTTATAAGGTGTATTAGTAATTGATATTGGTGCATTTGTTATTAAGTAACCCTAGGAAGGCAAATATCAGCCATAGCTTTTTTATCAGGCGTTTAGGGTCTAGCGGGGTTGGTCTAGTTCATGATTACCTTTGAATATCTATAGGTTGATGCCTCGAGAGAAAACGTGTCATCGTGTTGTATCCATAGATGAAATCCTACTTGTAGAGAATGACAGAGAATACAAGCTCAAGGCAAATGGTTGGTTCTCAGAACTGGTTTATATTCCTGTTTATAGCCAGTTCACCTTCATATATTGTTATATATTGCCTTTGAAAATAACATCGATATGATGTTATATCATTCTCGTCTCTATTTCATCTGAAACATTGTCCATCTATGAGGAATGATTTATCTCTGAAGGAAAAATATTTCTCATGAAATGTGTAAAGTATTGTTGCTCTCTCTGTCTGTATCGCATTTTTTTTATATGGGAGAAAGGAAATATAATAACTTAGTTACAAGGCAATAACATACATTACTTTCTCTAATCTAATAAATATAAAAGGGAATGTGTCAAGTGAAATAGTCTTCAAGTCAGATTTCTGATTGTATGTCAATTAATCTTTAGCTGTTCAGTTTATCAGACAAGTGGTAGGCTGATATTAGTGTTAATAATACGTAGGGCACTACACAGCATTTTTGGCTAATTTGAAATGTAAGGTATCACTAAACATACTATTTTAGCCTCGCTGTGAAAAGTAAACATAAACATTACACCACAGAGTCTCTTTTTCCGTGGGGAGAAAAATAGGGACGTTCTGGCAAGTTTCTTACGTTGTTAGACCGTTTATCAGAGACAGATTACACATTTTCTCTCCTGGGATAGTTTAGTAGCCTATAGCTATTTAGAGTGTATACAATCTAGGACCCAGCTAAACCGGTCTGTTTAATTTGCATAACGTGGAATTATTAGGTTATTCACAGTGCACTACACAGCATTGTTGAACCATTTAAAATGGTCAGTTCTATCCCATTGTTTCTACCCTGAGAGATAAAATCTGTGGTGTAACAACTTTGTCTACATTTCCCAGTAAGGCTAGAATAGTATGTTTATTAAAAAAAAGTTATATATTACA
Organism: Muusoctopus leioderma; assembly: GCA_027124095.1. NCBI lineage: Eukaryota > Metazoa > Mollusca > Cephalopoda > Octopoda > Octopodidae > Muusoctopus > Muusoctopus leioderma. The sequence goes on from JAOPJM010001842.1 coordinate 1,806,297, forward strand.
TTTCAAATTATCAAAAAAACGCTGTGTAGGCACTATGAATGAATTTAATTAATCGATGTTATCAGCGCATGCACTGTTATGCAAATTAGACTGAAGAGTTTAGCTGATTTCAAGATTGTATACTCTATGAATACTCTATTATTTATACGTTAATGATATATCCGTAGACAGACGATTGGAATTATTTATTCTTTCACTGATGAAGGTCTAAGAAGACGAGAAACTGATCAGATCAAACCCATTTTTGCTGCCTACAGGAGAAATAAAACCTGTGTCTAAACAATTTTCTTTCTGTTTACTGAGGCTAAAAGAGAATGGTTATAATAACAAGGTATAGTTTACAGTAGAAATTATTATGACAATAGTGTATCACTACTATATTGTGTAATATGTGACATTTTAACAGTAGTAAATATAACAAAAATGGCTAACACTTTCACCAGTTTTAATATTTTTACCAGTAATTAGGACAACAAGAGAGTGAGAAACTTCATTATAACTAACAGCAGCAGCTGCAACACAAACAGATTTAACATAACAAATACAACATAACCAGCTGCCTCAACAACAACAACAACAGCAACGACAACAACAGCAACGACAGCAACAACAACAGCAACAACAAAAACAGCAACGACAACAACAACAACAGCAACAATGACTTACCAAACACAACAGAAGTAATATCAACATTATTATCATTAACTATGTCTGCAACAATAAACAAACATCATTGATGGTAACCATGGTTACAATAACAACAATAACAACAAATACAAAATAAAAACAATTTCAACAGACGTTTTTGTCTAAATAACAAAATGGTTCTTGAGAATGTTGCCAAATGGCTTCAACAAAATTTTATCGACATTCACAAATGTGGCTGGCGGTTCTAAACACAAGTTCCACACACGGTTTTCCTAGTTGCTGATTCGGAGTTAATCATTGGTTTTCACCTGAATAGACTTCTTTTGATAGATTTTACTGCACAATTCTCGTGACATTTCAAAATAGATTCTATTACATTGTGATTTCCTTTTCAAAGTTGAAGGTAACTGATTCATTCTGTGTTGTAAATCACTCGGTAGGAGACCTATGTTTGAGAAAATAAGTGCCGAGAAATGTGTGCGCATCCATCGCTTTATCAAATGTAAGTTCTTTGCAGACGAAGTTAGAAGAATTACTTCATCAGATGTGCTTTGTACATGTATTGATCATTTACTCCAAGGGAGGCCCCCTTTTTTTTTACCAAGTTACTTTCCTTTATCATAGTGCCAAGATTAAAAGTTGGTGAGCAATTTTCCAAATGTTCTTCCACGAAATTATTTTGATTAAGATGAAAATAATGTTTTGGAACTTTTCATTAATTTACAAGACACATTGATTTTTAAGGTTTAAGATCAATCTTAACAATATCCAGTTTAGTACTATAAAACATTATTGCTTTTTAAAATACAATTACATTATAGAATATATCGTTTTATGCGTGCATGCTCTGGTTTTACTTTTAACATTTCGCACTAAGAGAGAGTGTCGGTTTCTACCCACACACATGATTCTTTTATTGTAATTTAGACAACATCAACTCGGTAGTCACGCATGTATGTATGTATGTATGTATGTATGTGTGCGTGCATGCGTGCGTGCGTGTGTGTTTGTATGTATGTATGTATGTATGTATGCATGTATGTATGTATGCATGTATGTATGTATGTGTGTGTGTATGTATGTATCTATGTATACATGTAAGTATGTATGTATGTATGTGCGTATGTATGTATGCATGTATGTATACATGTGTGTGTGTATGTATGTATGTATGTATGTATGCTTGCATGTATGTATGTATGTATGCATGTATACATGTATGTATGTATGCATGTATGTATGTATGTATGTATGTATGTATGTATGCATGCATGCATGCATGTATGTATGTACGTATGCATGTATGTATGTTTGTGCAGACGCATGCATATGTGCATGCGTACATGCCATTGCGTACATGTATGTATGCGTATGTATATGTGTCTATATATCTATATATCTGTGTGACTGTTTATCTATGTATGTGAAACTTAATATATGAAATTCCATTTTAATATTTACATTCATATTTTTCGTTGTCTCTTTTCATTTGCCAGTTCTTTTATTTCGGTCTGTTTTACAAAACTCCCCTGTTGTCTTCCGTACAAATATGTCTGACAAAACATGTTTCTATTAGATCCATGAATACAATTGGGAAACTAAGAATCACAAACAGAATAATGTTGTTTGAAAATCTTAGGTAGTAATCATTGGTATCTTCTCTTGATTCAGCTCGTATGAATATAGCTTAAGATGAACAGTGATCAAGAAAGAGAAACATGGGTATGAAAGCAAACATTTTAGAAAGGTTTAATGGAATAAATTACAATTTAAAGTGAGAACCGTATTGATACTCCGAGTTACATTTACGTTTTAGGTGATATTTGTTACTGTTTGTCCAGCATACAGTAATGGTCTCCTCATAAAATGCCCAGGAGCATTAATATGAAAGCTAAAACAATAGTAGTAAAACTAGATTCATTATGTAATCAGTTATTTTAAAACTATCATATTTATTTGCGAAATATTTCTTAAAGCCAATAAAAAGAAAGAAGTTAATATTGAATTTGATGAGTTATTTTGGAAAGATAACTATTTATATAGTTAAAACTGATTGTCTGTCGAGAAACTGATATATTTATTGGCCAAGCACTTTATTGATGAATTAAAAACTTAAAAAGATATCTATAATACGCAATACGTTTAAATATATTTATCATTGAGCAATACATATATTTCATTTAATTTATATTTACACATTTTAATAATTTCCCTTCAATTTCTTTTCAATGTACTCTGAAAGTGAAATACAATCAAACTTGCAAGGAGAAACTGTACAATATAAGAATGCAAAGGAAGAATTTATCCCAAAGACAGGGAATAAGTGTAATCTAATATGGCCACATTAAAGATATCATTATTAAATATACTGAAAATATGTAATTATATTTTCTGAGAAAATGTAATTATTCATAATTAATCTTAAAGTAAATATAACGATGATATGAAAAAAATGTAGTTTTTATGCAACAACCAGGCTTTCTAAAGTAGGCCAAACTGAGGTTATGAAAGATCCTAGGTTCTCGTACATATTTTAAGCCATCAAATCAACCTCAGTATATTACTGGTGCATATTTCATCTGAAGGTATGACTGTAAGAGTTGCTCTTGAGGGGATTCAGATACGGAACTCAGAAGGAGGGAACTTATAACTTCAAAGCATTTAATTCGGAACTCTACCGATTCTGTCATTACACACCTCCTACAATCTGATATATCAAAATGCTGTGTGTAAAGTTGTATTAAGTTGAATAAGAGCAAAGGCAAGTAACTATGTATTGGCCTATTCAAGGAATTGAAAGTATCTATTAGGTTCTTGCAGACGGCATTCAAAGGAATAGGATATATCAAATATAGCTGCCATCCCTGATGTCGGAGATTTATAGTGTAGCTGACTGTGGGATGTCAAACATTTCATATGTGGTATAAAAAATGGATCTCCATCGGAATTCCAGATGATGAGTGTTCAGTTCGATTAACTGAAATGCAATCTTATTGAATTAGCGTGTAAGTGACTGAGTATTCCACAGACACGTGTACCCCTAAACGTAATTCTCAAGAGGAATCAGCCATGACACAGTGTGGCAAGGCTGGACCTTTGAATTACGGGTACAATCCATCCAAAGGGCTTCTGTACAGTTTCCGTCTACCCAGTTTCCCTCACAAGGCTCGGATCGGCCCGTGTCTATGGTAAAGATACTTGCTCAAGATATCACGCAGTGCGATCGGACCCGCGACAGCGTGATTGCGAAGCGAACCTCTTAACTTGTCGACCATGCTGCGTCCGGTATAGAGATGGACCAAATCATAACTCACAGCTAAGAAACCAGCCAAGACAATCCATACTTCTTGCTGAAAAACAGTGCTAGGCAATTTCTTCCACAAAGGAGGAAGCCTTGCTTGTGTTCATGTACAATATAGTTCTTTTTTTATATTTGCTAATTTTTTGGAGGGTGGCGGTGAAGGTTAGGTGTTTTTGATCTTTACACATCTTTCAAATAGCTTGATAATATGGGATCTAAAAAATTAATCATATGCAATTTTCGGAAAAGAATTTTTATGGTCTTTCTGGATAATACGAATTTATTGTTTGTTCAGTGTGTGTACGTGATACGCTCTGTATAAAGTTAAACCGCTGTAATAATTAATAATATATATATTGAAATAACCACAAGAAATATATAATGTTGTTTTAGATACACTATGCTCCAAAGACAAGATGATCACTGCTGGTTAGCTTTGGATATAAGGTTATAGCGGATAAGATATGACCCGGGGATTAACAACAGCAACAGGGATTGAGCTCCGTTGTGTTGTTGCCATTGGTCTGCAGCGTCTTATAAATTATTTTTTTATTTCTCCCAGATTCCATGAAGCTTATACTCCAAAGGTTTCTATGAGCCCAAAAGAATGTTTCTCGGCTGTTTTTTATCTGTTTTGTACCGTTTTATACTCTTGAATTTCTTGAAGGTGTATTGATCCACTGGACACTGTCCATTTTTTTGGATAGCCTAATGTGAACTGGATTAACTAGAGTTGTTTCCCTTGTCAATCGTGATCCATGTGAATGTAATTTCCTCCGTAGGTTCAAGAAACGTCATAAGGGGCTGGCCCGTTAAACGGCTGACAAGTAACTTTCTACATGGTTAAGATGGTATTGAACCTTATTTACCACCAAAATATTAGCAAATCTGGTACAATTTTCTAAAATCAACAACCCTGAAATTTTGTTTGTAGAATTAGATTATTGCTGGTGTTGTTATATAGCCCAAGGTTTTCCTGAGCTGTCTTATGACACGGACATTATCGGCCGAACAAGTAAACACAACCCCTTGACCTATTTGTCTCGGTTATACTATGCTGAGCCATATTACACATACCACGTAGTGTGATAAATCATATGTAACGCAGTATGAACGTCTTTCCATGTTATAGATGTTTCAACGTACAGTGGGAGTTTCAAAGCCCGGAGATTGTGATGGTAGTCACAGTGGAGACGGACAATGTAGTCTCGGTCAGAGTGCGAAGTTACTGTTCTTAAGAGGGCGTTGTAATAGTGTTTTAGATGTATCTGTTTGTTGTGATTTGGGGGTGGGTGATTCTGAATGTAGTGGTATAGACTCTGAGGATTGGAGTTTGCTGCAGAATCAAACTGTGTCTGACGCATGCCTAAGTGCTCTTTCATTTTAAATTTTCTTTTACGATTCGTTATGAACGTGGTCTGTTGGTGAGGTCTGTATGCCAGATGTGATAATGCGAATTCCGCTTCTTTGTATCCTTTGTAGTTGATTTTGGTTTGTTGTGATGAGATGGGGGACGTAGGTAGCGCTGATAAAATTCCTGATGGACCTAATATATTTTTTGCATACCATTGTTGTTGTTTCTTTCTATAGATCGAATTTGAGTGTGTTTGTGCGTCATTTTGAATGAAAGCAAAACTCTGCAGTCTATTCACCCATGGCAATCTAATTGCTCAGGTACCTATTTAGAGATATGCGAACATAAGTTGCAGAACCTAAGTATCTTGTCGATAGCCACAGCAAATCTATTTCGATTACATATCATTTCAGGTAGCAATGAAAATGATTAAAATATTTATTGGCACAGGATTGAAATGCTTCTGGGTTATATTTTATCGTTTCAGTAATAAAATTATTTTACGTATAAACTTACTAGCAGCCTACTTTATCATAATCGATTTCATGGTACTGAAATAAATATCTATAAGTAATTTTAAAAACAAATCTCGCCATTATTATTATATATTATTTATTAAGTCTAAGTAGATAAAATAAATTTGAACTAAATATAATTTCATTATTACCATTTGCAGTGCCACAGTACAAATTTGGCTTGTATAATAGAATGATTAAATACAGGAGATAACATAAATTCGCATCTAATAAAGATAAATGATTAAAGGAAATAGCAGTGTATAGAGTTTTAATTATATACAATTTGGCTTTGGTATCTTTTTGATCCTTCGCTAAGCATTGAAATCATGCGTTCATTATAAGTTTCATATTTGAATCAAGTCAAAATATATCATTATCTCAATTGAGGAGGCATGTTTTCTCGAAGGCATTACACAGATATCTGCTGCTACATGTACATCAATGTAAACGTATTCACTGCGCGTGTTCCAACTTAGCACACATTAAGCATTGCGTGTTTTGAAGGAAGTGTATATGGCTTCTGTTCCGAGGGAGTTTTGCCAGGAAATTATAAAGCCACTGTTTTGTGTTTGCTACATCAATAAAAGTTGAGAACTATTTACATATTTGCTTACATATGTTATATTCATTGAGAAAATATGTTCACTTTTGTGCTTTTTATGAATTTCAAAACACATTTAGTAGTAGACGCACTACATGTATTGTAACAAAGCAGTTTAGTATGGTTGAACCCATACGTCTTTAAGTCTCAACTCAGCTAACGAAAGAAATATCAACTACACACTACTCCTGCTGCAATGAGCCGTACCAACTATCTGGATGTACGTAATTATAACTAGTTGAACTACTCGATATCCCATCTCCTACGATTATCCACAGTACTTAATTGTATACATTCCTGTGCCAAATTGTTTGGTGTTTTTATTGTTCTTGTTTATTGCTTTCTTGTGTTCCTCAGATTTACTCGTTCATTATATTTCTACGCATATCTTTTGCAAATGGATTATTCTTCATTTGAGCTACGTTACAGTGTGAACCCTGTAAACCTGAGACTGGCATTATACAATGCTTCTTTTTACTTTTCGTTCTATAGAACAGTGAATTCTGTTATAAGTTTGATAATTGCGGTCAGATAGTATGAATCCGAATATCGTACATTTATTTCGCACAATGTTCTTCCTTTCCCATTTTGTAAGGACGTATAATTGTATTGCAAGATGTTTCACACAGTCCTCCATATTGCATACAGGAGCACATCTCATTTAGTAATCCATTTTGCAATGCTGCAAAATGAATTACTTTTTTGTCAAAGTTTAAACTGAAAGTTAATTATATTCTCGGGTCACTTTAGTAGCAGATTATAATCCGGCGAAAAATAACGTTTGCCATATTAAACAGACAGGAGATTAAATTGAGTTGGAATATTTAATTATGCAATAAAATAATTAGCAGTGATTAGTTTCTAATTATGCCAACGCGAAGAGTAACAAGTTCGCTGAAACAATGTATCGTCAGATTAATTTGTTTCTGATTTTGTTTCGTTCTCAGTTCAAATCGCGCAAACCTCAAATGTTCCTTTTAACCTCCAGGGTTGATAATGTAAATACTAGTAATTGATCTACGAAATATTGAACCGACTATACTTCACTGCCCTACTGACATTCTTGTTGCTCTTTCGTTTCCTTATCAAAACAAATCAATAATGTTTAAGAAATGTTGGTGCACTGAAATAACCCGCTTTATAGTATTTTGGTTTGCCTTCGTGTTTGATTAAATCTTACAAAAACTGTCTCATTTCTTCATCCCAGCGCACTCTATATGATGTGTAAACAGTTTATGTTGTTGTATAACCTCAGGTCAGCCTTGATCTGACAGATTTATGAGAAATGGCATTCTAGTCGTAACCATCTCGTTTTTTCAAACATAGCTTATGTCAGACTACATTATGCAATGTTATGTTACCCTCCTTTTTCTAAAGACGAATTTTACAGATATTTGGCTGTTATTTCTAGCAGGACGTTCAACCAGGTTAATTCCCCTCATTGGCGTCATTTGTACCAGGGATATGATGTGCTCATGTCATGCTTTGTGTTGTCGCAAAGCCAAATAATACGAGATAATTTCTTGGTAAACCAATATCGTTGCGGTTTCGAAACCACCCAGTTGTAGAGAAGTCACTTAATTTTAGTTTCTTTGGAAGAAACGGCATCGACGTTACAAATTCCTATCCTCCCTTCCGCATATTTAACCTGGAAGTTACCTCTCTTGTCAACGTACAACAATTCAGTAATATAACCTTATATTGCTTCTAAGATATTCATTAATATCTCGATAAATTGGAGGAATAGCCTTGATCTTAATATCATCTAAACTTAATGTCTTGTACATAATTGATTTGAAGAAGAATCAAGAAAGCCCATTCGAGCTTGATTCGCTGCATAAATTCAATTAGTATCTATTCAGAATCCATGTTTACAAGTGGATTTTATGTGGATTACGTACTTGGAGTGTAAACCATTGCTTGCAATAAAAAATTATGATAATAGATATGTTCACGAACTATTAACAACTATCAAGTATTTTCTGCCTCTCTTCTTTCTCTGCCAATCTCTCTTTCTATCTCTCTCTCTTTCTTTATTTGTCTCCTCCTCGTCTTTTCTCTCTTTCAACTTCCTCTATCTCTATCTCACTCTCTAAGTGTGTCTTTCACTACCTCTATCTATATCTCTCTTCTTTCACTGTCTTTGCTAAAAATACGCGGTTTCATATGCATCAGAAATAAGCAAATATATTCCCCGTGGCGTGTTTTATCAATTGGAAGTAAATGTCCTTGTCATTCTGTTCTCCATCTTTATATGCATTCTCAATCGATTCCTCTAAACTAATGCTGAAATATTTAATGATCGCTCATGCAAAGTTCATGTAAAGAGGGTTTTAAAGCAAAAACTGTATTTCCTAAACAAGAGTTAGAAGCACGAACGCGTGCACTTAGAAGAAGAAAGAAATAGAAAACTTGCATACACACAAATGCTCAAACATATACACAAAAATAAACTCACACAAAGAAACACATGTGCACACTTAGAAACATACAGATAGGTATGGAAGCACATATGCATTCATACATACATACATACATACATACATACATTTACATAACGTTGCACATACTGGCATCTAATCTTCAACGATGGATACGTTAACATCATGTTCAGCCATGATAGATTTATTAGTGTTCCACTTAATAGAGTAAGGAAAGGCAATTATACGAGGTTAGGTTTATCTTCTAAAAAGACAATTAAGCTAAGCTCGCTCTCGAGAGGGAAAAAAGTAAAACAATATTTTCTTGAACGATTTTCGGTTTAGCCTGCAACGTAAGGTAGGAATGGGAAATATTAAATATCACATCATAGCATAAACGGAAAAAAAGATCAATAGCTACTGTTATATTACCACTATAATTATTACTGTTATTATTATTAGTAGTAGTAGAATTGTTATTTCAAGGGAAGTGGATTGGGAGAATATGGCTTGCAGTAGTATTTGTTCTGGGTCTTTGCTTTCAATGTTCAAATGCCGCCGATGCCAACGTTGCCTCTCATCCTTCTGGGGTCGATAAAATAAAGTACCAGTCAAGTATTGCGGTCGATATAATCGACTGTACCCCTTCCCAAAATGACTGGCCTTGTGTGTTTACTAGAAACAACTATTATTATAGGGGTGGGAGTTTCGTAGAATCATTTGAGAGTCGGGAAATGCCTTGCAGGATGTGTTGCAATCTGAGTTCAAATCATGCCAAGGCCAACTTTGCTTTTCATCCCTCCGGGGTCCAAAAAAGTACGGTACCTGTCAAGTACTGGGGTCGATATAATCCAGTTCTCCCTACCCCAAATTTCTGACCTCGTGTCTATGTTTGAAACAATTAATGCCGGTGGGTTGGCAGAATCGTTTCAGCGTCGGACAAAAATGCCTTGTGGAATTTGTTCCCGTTCTTTACATTCTTAGTTCAAACCCCACCGAGGTCAACTTTGCTTATCATCCTTCCGGAGTCAATACAGTACTAATCAAATACTGGGTTCGATTTAATCGACTTACCACTCGCTTTAAAATTTCTCCCTTGTGGTATTTATTGCGGCTCTTTACGTTTTGAGTTCAAAAGCCACCGAGGTCAACTTTGTCTTTGATGCTCCAGGTTAGGTAAATAAAATACCAGTCAAGTACTTGGATTCATATAATCGACTTTCCCTCTAATCCACAATTCTGGCCTTTTTCCTACGTTAGAGGCAATTATTATTTTAGGGTGGTGGATTGGCAAAATCATTGAAGCATCAGCCGAAATGCGTTGCGGTATTTGTTCCAGCTCTTTACATTCTGAGTCCAAAACCCGCCGAGGAAAACTGTATCTTCACCCCTCTGGGGTCGATAAAATAAAGTACCAGTCAAGTACTGGGGCGATTTAATCGACTTACCCCTCCCCTAAATGTCTGGCCTTGTGCCAATATTAGAAAAAATTATTACTAATATTATTATATTTATTCTCCCCTAAATTGCTGGCCTTGTTCCAATATCAGAAAGAATTATTATTATTATTTTTATTAGGGCAAGTGGATTGGCGGAATCGGCAAGGCGTCGGACAAAATGCCTTGCGGTATTTGTTCCGTCTCTTTACATCCTGAGTTCAAATCCCGCCGGGCCCACTTTGTCTTTCATCCCTGCGGGGTCGATAAACAAAGTACCAGTCAAGTGCAGGGATCGATTTAATCGACTTACGCCCCTCTCCTGAAATTTCTGGCCTTGTGCCAATATTAGAAAGAATTATTATTATTATCTATATTTACAACCCAAGGAACGAGTCATAACGAATGACCAAGGGTCCTGTTTGATACTTTCATTAGCGCAATTTTAGAGCACCTTCCTTAGGATACTTACGTTTCCTAATATTGTGGTGTTCTGTAATCGTCTTGACTGGCACTTATTTTCTCGACCCCGGATGGATGAAAAGCAAATTGGGCCTTCGCGGTACTTGAATTCAAAACGTAAACAACGTATCTAAATACCACAAGGCATTTTGTCTGCCGCTTTCTGCCAGATCTAACATAGAAATATTGATACACATTTTTAGGGAGGTTATATCCAATTAAATTAAATATAGTACTTGACTACTACAGACAGAAAAGAAATAAAAGGTAGAATAGAGATTAAGAGAGATTTGAACTCAAAATGTAATATATTACGGAAACATATTTAGTCCAATAGGTCAATTCACCACCCTTCTCGAATTCGGAATAATAACCACACAAGTTATAAAGACAAGAAGCAGAACAAAACGATGATGATGATGATGATGATGATGATGATGATGATGATGATGATGATGATGACGATGACGATGACGACGACGACGATGATAATGATGATGATGATGATGACGATGACGATGACGATGATGATGATGATGATGATAGTGACGATGATGATGACGATGATGATGACGATGATGATGACGATGATGATGGCGTTCGACAACATCGATGACGACGATCAGGATTTCGGCAGAATCGTAGGAGGGTCGGACAAAATACATTGCGGTATTTGCTCCGTCTCTTTGCGTTCTAAGTTCAAAACCCGCCCTTAGTCAACTTTGCATTTAATCCTCCCGGGGCCGATAAAATAAAATACCAGTCAAGTACTGAGGTCGATATAACCGAATGTTCCTTCTGCCGCCACCAAATTTCTAGGTTTGTGCCTATGTATTCGGGACAACCTCTATCGCATGCTATAAATCGTAACAGAGTTAGGAATAAATCTGGCTTTAGTGGGGCCCAGATCAATTTAGATCAAACGAAAGCTTTCGGCAGACTCGATTATCGGAACATAGGGGTTGCCTAGAGTAACCGGTTTCCGCCCCATCATCAGAGGCTGAACTGTTTCTTTGTACAGCGTGTGTGTTGAGATGTATTCCACTCCTGCTGGGACACTAGAGAGCCGTGGTCTGCATACGTAGACGAGGCTCAACTGTTTCTTTGTACAGCGTGTGTGTTGAGACGTATTCCACTTCTGCTGGGACACTAGAGAGCCGTGGTCTGCATACGTGGGCGAGGCTCAACGGTTTCTTTGTACAGCGTGTGTGTTGAGATGTATTCCACTCCTGCTGGAACACTAGAGAGCCGTGGTCTGCATACGTGGACGACGTTACCGCCATATTGTCGAACATACTAAAGTAATACGAGGTGTGGTAACATGAGCACCAGCATGCATAATTAAATGGACAAATCTGTGGGTTTGCTACTCCCCCCCCCTAGAGAGGCAACTCCAAGGCGGTCAGCCTCTATCGCTGGGCGACAGTGGGTGCTTGGAAACTGGTTTGATCCAGACCTCCAGGTGAATAGAAAATCGGACGAGAATACCAGTAGAGTAGCATGTCTCACCTAGAAATCAGCTGAAAGAAAGCTCTCCCTGATGATGATGATGATGATGATGATGATGATGGTGGTGGGGGGGGGGGGGGGGGTGGTGGTGGGGGTGGGGGTGATGGTGATGATGATGATGATGATGATGATGAGCTGGAAATTGTGTAGGTGGTGGATTATAGACGCCAGCATCTTCCCTTTCATCAAGCATGTCGAACACCTTCACTATCGTAATCATCGTCACCATCCACATGATGATGATGATGATGATGGCGATAATGATGATGATGATGATGATGATGATGATGATGATGATGATGATGATGATCACCATCATGATCATCACCATCCATATCATCACCAGCATCATTATAGTCATCATCATTATAGTCATCGTTATCACCATCATCATCATCATCATCATCATCATCATCATCATCATCATCATCATCATCATCATCATCATCGTCATCACCACCACCATCCGCCGTAGCAGCAGCACCAGTTGTAATATATGCATCAATAGCCACAGTAATAACAGTGGTGGTAGTATCATTAACCACATTATATTTAAAAAAAAAAAAAAATTAAACAAAAGAATTGGCTGGTTGTCCATATTTTTATATATTTATTTTTTGCATTTTCCTTCCTTTCGTGAATTTTTCATTCTTTCGTACAGTTTTCTTCCTTTCTGTCTCACAGTATTTTATTTCTTCTTCTGGCCATCTGGTTTCGATTCGCACTGTGGAATCATTTCACACAGATGCTCTTTTTTGTTTTTTTTGTTTAATCTGAGGAGGAAGGGCTGTACCCATGTCCTTTTAAGGGACTCCAGTACTGGTGGGGAGAAAGGGAGGAAGAAACCCTAACTCGTGGGTTGCTGCGGGTAAGAAGCAGCACATTAAAATATCGAGTTATCCGCAGTCCGCAGACCTGGTCTTTTATTTCTTTTATCGGTTAGTTAGGAGGAAAGGCAGTGCCCATCACTCTTTTTTAGGCCTCCGAGTCTGGTTTGAGGGAGGGAGGAAGGTGGAAGTTATCCTCGGACCGGAGACCAAGCCTGAATGCTTCCAACAGAGTGGACTCCACTAAAGGCACCCAAGATTCCACGTGGTGGTGTTAAACCGGGCGACAGATTTAGTCTACTACCCAAGCAGGCCACGGCGGGATTTGAACACAGAACACAAAGTGCCGGAACAAATACTGTAAGGCCGTCCGTCCGACTCTTTGATGATTCCACCAGTCCACCGCCCTAGACTGGTACTTTATTTATCAACCACGAAGTCATGAAAGACATGAAAGGTAGCGTTTGAACTCAGAGTGCAGTGAGCCGGAACGAATACTGTAAGGCATTTTGGTATGAATGCTTGCAAATGTTAAATGTATCTAAGGCCCTCCAGGTGGTGGTGTTAAACTGGGCCACGGATTATGTCTGCCATCCAAGACAAGTACATTACAGCCCAACTGACGGGGTTCCGTGCAATTACCGTCAACCCAGTTTCATTCACAACAATTCGTAGGATCGAACCGAAACCACGTCACTGCAAAACGAAGGTCTTAACCACACGACCAAGGAAATGTGTATAGAGGACAGAGAAACTGAAGTTGTGTGGCGGTCATACTTTGAAAGAGCCATGAACATCACTCAATCTCAACTAATAGGTCTGAAATCTTCCAAGTCTATTCAAGTATTAAGAAATCCTTGCTTCTTTACCTTTTAGCGAATCGATATTGACTGATGAACGACATCGTTCACCAGTCAATATCTCATGATCGTTAGTTAGGGTACTGTAAGTTGCTAGCCTACAGCCCCGTGTAGATACAGATGCCGCTATCCCCAAAGGTGGGGGAATGCGGCGGTAAGACTGTCATGTCGCACTACAGTCAGGCAGTAGTCAATAGGAAGAACAGTGGGAGAAACGGTAAGGCTAGTGAGCCGTTTTGCAGGAGAGGAAGAAAGAGTAACACTATGTGTATATATATAAATAGATAGTTTATTTACAGACTTACGATAGGTTTACGA
>JAOPJM010001842.1:1820650-1834267 GCA_027124095.1 Muusoctopus leioderma
TATATATATAATGAAAAAAGATAGAAATTTCACACGGGTTAATTTATAATATAAACATGAGTAGAAAATGCATTGAGAATTTTATCATAAATAATGAGAAGAATATTTAAATTTTCATTTTAAAATACCGGTTTCAATTGTTAAAACAATATATTCATTATAAAAAAGAAAATGTATTTAAATATTTAAATATTCCATGATAGCAGTTAGAAGTTCACATGTTTCTTCGTAGAGTTTTTTGTATTTTTGTATATATAAAGTCATAGAATCTATTAACTCCTGGGTAGTTATTTAAATGTTTCGCTTAGATTAAATAAGATAGCAATACCCAGGTTCATCTGCGTCTACTTACTGTATAGCTCCTAGCATGTATTTAAGCACCTCAATTTATAATATTCCCCTATAGAGTAAGCTGAAGGTATGTTTCACTACCATTTTTCTCGGTGATATATCAAGTGACCGCTTCCTTCATTGGTCCGTTCCTGATCAATTTGTATACCAACTACTCGTGAAGTCAACAACTGGTATATATTGTGTAGCTAAACGATTAACTGTCTTTAGTTCAACAGCGGCTGATGAGGTGAATAGTCATCAAAACATCTAGATACTGTGCGAGATAAGTTGTGGTATTCTAAATTTTCGTGATGTGTTATATTTCGGTCCATTCTTCCCATTTGTGTAATTACCATAGACATAAAGTCATAGTACCGAATACCTGCAGAGTTTTGGCATATTCAAAGTAATTAAGTATCGCGCATAGATGAACACAAAATGTACTGCCTCGGTTCATGTGCGTCCTTCCCAAACACCCACACACAGACATATGTGTGTGGAGAGTGTGATAGTATACATTCATATACACACATGCGCTCGCACACATACACACATATGTGTGTGTGTGCGTACGCATGTGTGTATATGAATGCATACTTGTATGAATATTAAACTTACAGTAAGCGCTATAGATTAAAGTGTGTATTCCATCATATTTGAAATCCACTCTCCTTCCCTCTAATGTATTTAGTAAAGGCATAACATTCCACTTAACATTTTCCTACTTATCAACACATCAACACCGTATATCAACTTTATATATTCGTGGGTAGATACAGATCAGATATCACCAGTGATTATGTATATATATATATCACTGGTGAAATCCGTATAATATGTATGTATGTACATGTGTGTGTGTGTGTGTGTGTGTGTGTGTGTGTGTGTGTGTGTGTGTGTGTGTGTGTATGTGTGTGTGTATGTGTGTGTGTGTGCGCGCGCGTGTATGTGTGTGTGTGTATTAATGTTGTGGTATGTGTGTGTGTGCGTGTGTGCGTGTGTGTGCGTGTGTGTGCGTGTGTGCGTATATGTGTGTGTGTATTAACGTTGTGGTATGTGTGTGTGTGTGTGTGTGTGTTTGTGTGTGTGTGTGTGTTTGTGTGTGTGTATTAATGTTGTGGTATGTGTGTGTGTGTGTGTGTATAAAGTATGGTGGTATGTTTTGTATGTGAGCATGTATGGTTTGTGTGCATGTGTGTGTGTGGCTGCTTAGTTTGTTGTTAATCGGCTGGTGGTGATGACGGTGGTGGGGGCAGGGTGCTTTTGTTGTTATTGTTGTTGTTGTCCTCGTTGTTGTTGTCGTTGTTACTGTTGTTGTTGCTCTTTAGCCCCTGGTCAGCCTTCATCGTGCAAACCCTATGATCAAAGGTAATCCAGCATGTGACAATTCCGTCTTTCTTCCCCCCCCCCATTATGCGCAGGGGCGAACCCAGGACCACATTATCCTACGTGTCTTTTCTAAGTTGGTAGGGTGTGCGATTTGAGGGCGATTTGGCTGTTGCTCTTTCTAGCAGGTCAAGTGACCACGTAGAAACACTTCCGTTGTGGAATAGGCAGAAGAGAGGGAAACAATATTCTGATAAAACATCACCTAGAACAGCAACAACAACAACAACATCATCATCAGTAATAACAACAACAACAAGAGCAACAATAACAACAACATCAGTAATATCAACAACAAAAACAGCATCAGTAATAACAACAACAACAGCAACAACAACAACAACAATAATAGCATCAGCAATAACAACAACATCAACAACATCAGCAGTATCAACAACAACAGTAGCATCAACAATAACAACAGCAACAACAACAGCAGCAACAACAACGACAATAGCATTAGCAATAACAACAACGGAAGCAGCACCAACAATAACAACAACAACAACAACAACAACAATAGCATCAACAATAACAACAACAACAGCATCAGCAATAACAACAACAACAACAGCATCAGCAATAACAACAACAGCATCAGCAATAACAACAACAACAACAGCATCAGCAATAACAACAACAATAACAACAGAGCCAACACTGGTGCCTCCACATTATCGTCCAATCTGCTAGAAATAGCAGCCAAATCTACCCCAAATTCCACCCTACTGTCTTAAAAAGGTAAGTACACAATGGACAATGTAGTGAGTTCTAGATAACACTGCGGTTGAAAAAGAAAAGAGTGATGGTCACGGTTAAAGCGCATTTGATCATTGGTCTACTCGATCAGAGTTATCCTGAGGCAAAAAAACCCACAATAACAACAACAACAACGCCATCGACAACAATAGCGCCTCTACGTGGTAGGCCGACATGCTAGAAATAGCAGCCAAATCTCCCTCAAAAGACACCTTACCGTTTTAAATGAAGGACACATTGGATAATGAAGTTGGGGGTATGCAATACTTGAAAAAAAAGACGGCGTGGTCACATCTTGAATGCCTTTGATCATAACAGTACTGACCTTGGGTTAAGCAACAACAACAACAACAACAACAACAACAGCAACAGCAGCAGCAGCAACAACAACAACAACACCACCACCAACAACAACAACAACAACAACAACAGCAGCAGCAGCAGCAGCAGCAACAACTGTGCAACAAAGTTGGATTACACCCGAATGCCAGGAAGATAGAAAGCATGGTTTAGAACGTAGCTGACCATGAACCACACGAGACAGTTGAAGGTACCTCACTTAAGCGAGTTTCAGATCATTCGTGGCGGGCTCGGAGAGGGAAATCAAGATACGTAGAGGCCATGCCTGGAAATCCCTCCATGATAAGAAGAACATCTAGACCTCCAACTTCTCTAGACAACTCAAGAAGAGAATCATGATGGAAGCAATCATGAGACAATCCTTCTTTACGGGTGTGAAACATGAACGTTCACTAAGTCCATGGCCAAGTCCCTCGATGGTTGCTACACTCGGATGCTTCGGATGGCCTGTACCGTTAGCTAGATGCAGAAAGTGACCACTGAGTAACCTTATGACGATCTCCTCCAGATAACCAACAAGATAGCAGGAAGACGGCTGTGTTTTACCGGACACTGTCTGTGACACTTAGAGTTGTCCGTCAGTTAAGTCATCATCTGTGAATAGACCCGTGAGAAGTTGAACTGTTGATGGCCTTCCTAAACTTTATTTTATCGGCCCTGGAAAGATGAAAGGTAAAGTTGACCTCGGCGGGATTTGAACTCAGAAAGCAAAGAGCCGGAACAAAATACAGAATAGCATTTTGTCCGACGGCTCTAACGATTCTGCAACTCACCAACGTTCAGATAAGCTAAACAATAATAACAATTATGCATGTGCGCGTGCATTTAATCATGTGTTTGTGTGTGTATATGTGTATGTGTGTGTGTGTGTGTGTGTGTGTGCTTGTGTGTGTGTATGTGTGTGTGTGTGTGTGAGTGTGTGTGTGTGTGTGTGTGTCCATGTTTGTGCGCGTGTGTGTGTGTTTGTGTATGTGTGTGCGTGTGCGTGTGCGTGTGTGTGTATATGTGTATGTTTGTGCGTGGGATTGTGTGTGTGTGTGTGTGCTTGTGTGTGTGTATGTGTGTGCGTGTGTGTGTGTGCTTGTGTGTGTGCTTGTGTGTGTGCTTGTGTGTGTGTGTGTGTGTGTGTGAATGTGTGTGTGTGTGTGCATGTTTGTGCGCGTGTGTGTATGTTTGTGTATGTGTGCGCGTATGCATGTTTGTTTGTGTGTATATGTGCATGTTTGTGCGTGGGATTTTGTGACCACTGAGGATTGTTTTCTTCACTAAGTCAGTAATGCTATCACGATGATGATGATGATTATGATAACGATGATGATAGACAAGATATCTGGTAGTATTTAGTTCTAATTTCAAATCACATGTAGAGTCTTCTTTACCTTTCATACCTTCTGGGTCGATAACATATGTACTCGACCTACACTAGGTTGATTACATCCATTATGCCCATCCTTAGACGTATTTGTGGTCTTACACTATTGTAAGAAGTCATCAACATAAGCAACAGAACAATTATGATTATTCCAGTATTCTTTATATGCACAACCGAGTGCAACTCCATGTACCTTAGGTATGTACTGTATAACACTGCTGTTGTTTTTGTCTTTTCTATTACATTGAAAGTACTCTACATAATATTGTACCTAGTACTATGTTGTGTATGTGTGTAAGCCCTAGTATTTTAGCTATATATGTGTATGCATCTATTTTTATCGTACCCAAGGCTCCTATGATTATGAGAATTGTTTCTGTTTTCAATCACCAACATGCTGTCTCTCTCAATTTCCAGGATTTATATTTGAGTAGTTTCCCCATTAAAGATATATTATCACAATGAAATGTGCATGTTTTGATGGGTAGTACCGTGATACTATTCAGTGAGTGGACTATAGGGCATTTTTCTATAACTAAACATTATGATCTCAGTTCATTTATAGTGTTCAACCAGCTGTAGTTGCTTGGGTAGCATAGGATTAAAAATCTCTTACCACAGCAAAAAATCTATCAATACCAGTCAAACAATCCAACACGAATGTAATTGCAGAGACACAACTAGGTGTCCCTTGGATGGAAAATGCCTGTCAAAATAAATAGTACCTATATAGAGCAGATGTAGAATTGTCAGACCGTACAGTAAAAACGTATATCGGGTTAAACGAGGATACCTTATAGGGCCAGGTACGCACAGCACACCTATTTCTTTAGGTTGAAAAATAAGTGTAATGTCACATCCCTTTTGAAATATATTTGCTTCCTGATAGATAGGGGAGAATGTAACCTCACGATGAAATGGAGTAGTATTGCCGCAAAGGCAAAGGGATACAATGACAGTAACATCAACTGCCAACTATGTGAGACTGAAAAACACAAGATCTTGACTCTACCTGGCTGCATTGTAAACAGAAGGGAAGAGACCTTTTCACAATGCTCCATGCAAAGAAATACAAGCATCAAGCTGTCAAACTTATTCCTGTACCAGTGGATTTCAAACTACAAACAGGCTGAACCTAGAGCCGACTCATGGAGTAGCAAGACATTTGTCACATAGAATCATGCTGAAATTTAAGAAAAACGTTGATTTTTACTAGCAAGCTAAGTACATTCATCCCCACCACTTATGTGCACGATGCGACACAAGGGGTACTAAAAATCTCATACAATGTTTTGAGCTAAAATGTAAGCTTAATGTCAAATTTTACTGCTAAGTCAAGCAAAGTGGTCTCCCTTTAAGAAAAAATGTTCTTTTTCAGTTAAGAATTACCACCCGTTTTGTATGACCCCACGTGGTCTGTGTTAACTAATGAAACTGTGAGTCTTCACACCATCTTCGATAAAGGCATGATTTTTTTCCATTATAGAACGACATGGCCGTCTGATTGATCGAATATTCGTGAAACTTGAAATAACGGTTGAAGTCATCAGCCGAATAAACATAGTTATATTCTACATCATGTAGCGTACTTTTTCTCTTATTCGTTACATGCAACGTATATATATATATATATATATATATATATATATACACACACACCACACACATATATAATTTAGTAAATTCCTCTACTCACACAAAATACATATAGTGAAAGCTGAGAGAAACTTCTCACAAAAAAATGACTCATACGCTCATACATATGAATATGAATTTAAGTATACGAATGCACACATATATACAGAAACATACACATACACACACACAAACACACACATACACTCACTCGTTTGCTCTTAAATTTATTCACATACATTTATTCAACAACAGAACCCCCACCGCCATCACCACCACTACCACATTCACACAAAACCACGCACGCACGCACGCACTGAAATACACTCACACATACACTAAGGCAATGTACTAGTTTTAGCTGTCGACGTTATTAGCTATTTAATTAATTTATTCACAATAATTTCATCTTTAGAATCATTGTTTAAGAGCACCGTATATCAATGTAATTAATAACTTAACAATATTAAACATAATTAAGAGGGGTGGAAACCGGGGTGGTGAGAAGGGGAATGGTAGTGTGATTTTAAGCGTCGCATAGCAATATTATGGGATAGCAGTGCAAGGAATCTGCGAGCGAGTTTCGAGTCCTTTCTGAAGCCTATTCACTTCACTGGAAAGGCATGAAAATTACGTCACACAGTTAAAATCCTTTTCTGTTTTTATCACAAGAAACAATGGTTCAATATCTTTAATAGCATTTTATCATGTTTATTATTAGGATTCGATTACATCGTGGTAGAGATCATTTTAGCTATTTAAGAATATACAAGAAACTATTATATTCACTTTCCGTTTGTTGCTTAATGGCAGAGTTTATTATGAAGTGTCAAAACGTTTCGTCGCACTTCTGACGCAATAATTCCACTGCATCACTGAATTGTGTGAATGACCAGATCACAGAAGTGCGACGAAACCTTTTGACACTTCATAATAGACTGAACTATTAAGAAGAAATAAACGAAAATGAATATAGCAGTTCTTAAAAGGCTAAAATGACTCTTCCACCATGTAAATGTTTCAGTTTCTACACACGGTCTCAGATCAAGTCATTTACCAAACAAGTATAACTCGGAAATTATTATGATTATTTTTGTTATCATTCTCTATTCTTTTGTTATAAGTAATGTTTATATTAAAGCGTCGAAGGTCGGTGGATTGGCAGAATCGTCAGAGCGTCGCACGAAAAGCCTTGCGGTATTTGTTCTGACACTTTACGCTCTGAGTTCAAATCCTACCGTGGTCAACTTTGTCTTTCATCCTTCCGTGGTCGATAAACAAAAATACCAGTCGAGTGATAGTCGATATAATCAACTTAGCCCCCCCCCACACACACACACATTTCTGAACTTGTGCCTTTGTTATTGTCTTGGTATCAGAAATGTTACTATTAAAGAGTCGAAAGGGGGTGGATTAGTAGAAACGTTAGATCATCGGATATAATGCTTGGCGGTATTTATTCCAGCTTTTACGTTCTGAGTTCAAATCCCACCGACGTTCACTTTGTCTGTTATCCCTCCAGAGTCGATTTAATCGACTGTCCCCTCCTACCAAAATGTCTAGCCTTGTGCCTATCTTAGAAACAAATATTAAAGCGTCGATAAGAGCAGTGGATAAGAAGAATCAGTAGCGTAACGGATAGAATGTCTTGCGGTATTCAGTTGCGTATCTTTAAGTTCTGAGTTCAAATCCTGCTGAGGTTGATTTTTTGCATTTCAATAATTATTATTTAATTAACTAAATACATCGTAAGCGGAAATATACGTGTACTTGTCTTCTGGGGCGAACGGCCAGTAAGCTGTAAAACGTGTATTTATTTAATTTATCTTAGCTTTTCTAATATACGCTTAGGTTTTCTAATATATTTATTATTGAATTAACCATGTCACCAACAAATGTACGTTATGTAAATTAGAGTGGCAATTTCAGTTAAGTTCTCGTATGTCGTTGATATATATAGCGATCTGTTATATGTTCTCTTTGTAGTCGGAATAATAAGGTTACTTGTTTCCAGCTGTGAAACATGTAAATGCAATCACTATATTTTTCTGTGTTCGTAGAGAATAACAAAATGTATTTCCATTCGTTTACGTGTTTACATCGAAGATTATAATTTAATCTGTAGGTATATCAACATGAAATTTATCTTATATTTTCTCATATACGTTGTGTTGTGCATAAATATTTATTAATTAATTAATCACGTCACCAACGAATGCAAATTAGACCGGCCATTTCAGCTACGTTCTCGTTTGTGTTTGGTATACATAGCGATCTGCTATGAGTTCTCTTCATAGGAGGAATGATAAGGTCACATGTCTTCTGACGAACGGCCAGTAAGCTGTGAAACATGTAAAAGCAACCTGCATATGTTTCTGTGTGCGTAGAGAATAACAAAATGCATTTACATTTGTTTACGTTTTCACGTCAAAATTAAATTACATTAAATTTATCACAGATTTCCTAATATGCACTTTGTATATATATATATATATACGTCTTGCCAGCCTTTTGACTGGTTATATATATATATATATATATATATATATATATACACACACACGAGAGGGAAATTTAGAAGTCTCCTCAAAATAAAAACATTTCTGCAATTTGATAAAATATTTGTGTGTGTGATGGGAGTTATGGTGACAATGGGGTGATGGTGGTGGTGGTGATGGTGATGGGGGTTGTCATAGTGACGGTGGTGATGCTGAAGGTGATGGTGATGCGGGTTGTCGTGGTGATGTTGAAGGTGGTGGTGAAGGTGATGGAGGTGGTGAAGGTGATGGAGGTTGTCTATGGTGACGGTGATGTTGAAGGTGGTAGTGATGGTGATGAGGGAGTCATGGTGATGTTGGTGGTGGTGGTGGGGGTGATGGGGAGTCATGGTGACGGTGGTGATGGTGGTGGTGGTGGTGGTTGGGGTGATGGTTGGGGTGGTGGGGAGGTGGGGAGTCATGGTGACAGTGGGGATGGTGGTGGTGGTGGTGATGGGGGAGTCATGGTGACGGTGGTGATGGTAATAGGGGAGTCATGGTGACGATGGTGATAGTGGTGGTGGTGTGGTGGTGATGGGGATGGGGGAGTCATGGTGACGGTGGTGATGTTGAAGATGACGATGATGATGATGATGATGACGATACTGTGCTACTGATGATGATGATGATGATGATGATGATGATATGGATGATGATGATAAGGATGACGATGTTGATGATGATGAGGATGATGATGATGATGATGATGATGATGTTGATGATGATGATGATAATGAAGATGATGATGATGATACTGATGATGACGATGATGATTATGACAATGATGATGATGATGATGATGATGATGATGATGATGATGATGATGATGACGATGACGATGACGACGACGACGACGACGGTGATGATAATGATGATGATGACAATGATGGTGACGATGATGGCGGCGAGCACGACGATGGTATTGAAGAATGGTGGTGACGACGGTGGCGATGATGATGATAATGATGATGATGATGGTGGTAGAGGTGTTAGTCAAGATCATGATGATGATGATGTCGATGACGATAGTGATGAGGATAATAGAATTATTAAAATCGGATTTGAATAAAGGAAGAAAGAAAGAAAGAAAGAAAGAAAGAAAGAAAGAAAGAAAGAAAGAAAAAAAGAAAAAAAGAAAGTAAGAAAGAAAAACGGATATAGATAGATAGATAGATAGATAGATAAAAAGAAACTGAAACGATGTGGTATCTAATTTCTCTTTCAAGATAGCACCATAAAAATATCATTAATACTATATTGGCTATTGGTCTAGTGGGACAATTGATGGTTAGGAGAGCTTCTCTATAAAACTGGGGAAGTTTTAATTACCAATGTGTTTGTTATGGGAATGAATGCTATAAAAATCCAGCAATGTCACTCTGTAAGTGCTTCGGACGTAGATTTATTTTCAATCATTATAGTACTTTTATTTCTTCCGATCTGCAACCCTACATAACAAAAAAGAATCTATATAAAGCTAAATAACTACTTCCGAGTTGTTTACTACGGCTTCGAAAACGGGAAAATGGTTTTGTAATATTTTTGCAGACGTTTTCTTTAATTGAAATTTTCTCTCTGATCATCGATTTCAAAGTATCAATAGTACTTTCATATCTATCCCCCGCTACTCCATACCACACCACTCACAGAGCACTGTTTGCTGCGTTGATAAGATAATGGGTCAACCAGACGATATGACGGGGATTTTCGTGTCCTGTCAACGTTATTGCTAGATACCTTTTAACTTTAACCGTCCGTTTCCACTTAGCTGCAAGTAGTTAAAGCCGAATGGTGTCATTCACTGTTGTACATTAGGAAAGAGGGTATAAAATGGACGATTGTTGCGTTGGATTTGCAGTGTTCAGATTATCCAGTGCTTATTTTACTGGAAGGTAGGACTTTACATTTCAGCCTCCCGGAGTCAATAAAATAAAAATCTGTCAAGTACTGTAGCCTTTTGCATATGTTAAAAGTCATTAATATTAGGAGGTAGAAGGGCGGGAGATGATAGAAGTGGTAGAACGCCAGGCGATATTTTTCTATTTGATATTTAGTAACGTCCCTTTATGTTCCGAGTTCAAATTCTGCGAGAATCGACTTTGTTTTTAATCAATATTACGTCAATAAGCTAAATTCCAGTCACACTAATGTATCAGTCGATTAAAATCGGCCGTGACCTCCCACTCTATACTCGAAACTCGTGGTCTTGTGACAAAACGTAGAAACATTGATTCAATATTTGCAGTGTTTAGTTAATTTCTGTCTTCAACTATCAATTTCTGTCTTCAACTATCAACGTTCTCAATCATATGGCTTTCTAACATTGATAAATTAAATGGCAAGAGTATACCGAGGGGAAATTAAAGGCCTATTCGCCTGTCAAAGGAATGTGTGGACTTATGACAATATGAAAGCATCATTAATCATACAATGCTCTATGGTTTCAGCTTCGTAGACTGGGCCAGCAAAAATCAGGTGACTCTTTACCATAGATACTTTACAGTATCTTTGATGGAATCGAAATATTAAATAATGAGCGTGCATTAGTGTTACTTTACTGCAGTGATTAACAAAGTGGGCGCTACCACCCCCTTGAGGGAGCGGGAATACTCAAGAGGGGCGCTGAAAGTCAAGGAAGTGGTAGGGGCGTTGGAAGGCCAAGGTTTGTGATGGTGGCTAGGAGCAAAGAATAAATATTGGTAGTTGCTCGTGAAACTATCACCTGTGTTAAGCGTGATTTTATTTAATGAATAATATAAACTAAATAATAATACACATATCTATAATAATATATTTTTTATAGCGAAAGCTATGGCAGAATCAAATAAGAAATGTTAGCAGTCCAGTATTTAAGATATTTAAGATATGGCTTTTTTCCATCATCTACCAGCAAGACATTGCTGATATGCCTGATTTACCAAAACGTGTTTTCCACTGAATACATGAAACCTTCAAGATTAAAAGAGCACTTCAAAAAGATTCATGCTGGCAAGACAAAGATTTACCTTATTTTAATGTACTTCAAAACTAATTTTTTCAAACAGCCGATGTTGTCATGTAAGTTATTATCCGAATCTATGGAAGACAATGATGGATTATGCGCATCTTAAAAAATTTCAGAAAGCCACGTATTTTTAGCGACGAATTGACCCTAGCAGCTGTTTGCATAAGCCAATGACTAACATAATCAATAAAATTTATTTGAGCAATAATACGATTGAACGACGAATTTACGAAATGGGTTTGTGGAAGAAACATTATGCATTTTTTTTTTTTTTTTTAGGTTGCCCAATTTTCGTTACAACTGGATGAAACTTTACTGTTAGCTGACGTTCCGTTTATAAAAGAAGAGAAAATATCTCTAGGGATATTATTTGCCAGACATTTGATAACAGATACTAAAGGAGAGTTCATATTTTATGTTGTGGAAGAGTATTTTATAGAAAACATTCCTCTTACAAATATAATGTCAGCTGCAACTGATGGAGCTTCGTCGATAGTAGGCTGCCACCGTGGATTCAATGCACACTTTAACAAATTCAGTACTGAATGTATTGGCAGTGCATTGTGTGATTCATTGACAACATGTGGTTGCAAAAACAAAACTTAGTGGTTGCTTACAACACTCATTGCAATATGCCATCACGGCAATTTACAAAATCAGAAACAATTCTCTCAATGGCAAATTATTCTGGCAATTGTGTGAACAAGACAATGAAGAGTGTAATCTTTTGCCATTCCACACTAAGATTCGCCGGCTCTCGAAGAGCAGCTGTCTGAGTCACCTTTACAGTCTTTTTGAAACAGTTGTAGAATTCTTTGAAAACAAAGTTGTTTTCCTACCAGACACCTAGATGAAATTTAAAATTGGCATAGCTTAGATTCCAGATTATATTTCAAGTTTAATTAAATTAATTTGCAGCTGCAAGGATATGAAATGAATTTGATTAAAACGAAGGCTGTTATATGTGCATTTGTTTTAAATCTTATTCTGCTCAAATGCAATTTGGGATGCGGAGAATTTTAACAGTTTCCCAATCTTTGTACACCCCCGCTCCAAAAGGACAAATGCATGATGACGTCCAGGTCTACTGTCATCATTTGGAAGCATTAGATAATGATTTCTCCGAACTATTTGAAGATTCCAGATTGAGCTTTAGACACATGTTCGAGTGTTGAGGAAATAGAAATGAAATTACGAGAAAGGCTGATCTAATCAAAACCAAAGAAGTATTGAAGCTCTAATTTAAGAATGGCTGCTTTCATTTCTGGTGACACCACCAAATTATAATTCTTTATCCTGAATTATTGGCCGTTGTGAAAAAGCTTCTAATTACGTTTCATCGTCATATTTAGTTGAACGTGGATTTAATACCTCTTGATGAAAATGGAAACCGACTAGAAGTAGTAAAACAGGGCAATATAATGATGTTGCTTACAAATATTGAGCCACAAGTGGAAAAATTGGTCTCATGAAATCAGGCTTATCCTTCACATTAATAAGTAATTTTAAATATCTTTATGCAATTATATTTTTGATTATAAAATATATGCTTAAATATATGAATACAATTGTTAGAAATGAATTTTCAATGTTTCATTTTTGTATCACCTTTAGAGGGGACGGTGATGAAATATAAGCTCGAAAAGGAGGCGATAGCCTGGAAAACGTTTAGCAAACACTGTTGCTTTCACTCGGCTATCATTTAATTTATCACCTTCAGATATAATATTTAGGTAAAATATATTGGTATAATGCGATTGCGGATGATACATGGTTTTCTTCTCACTTCCACTAGTAGCAAGCGGTCGATCAAGTATTGCCTATTAACTAAATATGTTTTCGTGAGATGAAGAAATATACACAAAGTATTTAATAAACTCCACCAGGCATGGGCAACCTTTTTTGACCAGTGGGCCGCATGAGATAATACTCATAATGAATCGGGCCACACGACTAAAAGAAACATTTAACAAACAACGAGTTTATTTATTGTATGTTGTTTAGTTTGACTAATAACAAGCTATTATATGAGTATAATCATGAAATTAAGTGTGCCATACAAAAAGCTGAACTACACGATCGTACATATCTAAATATATGTGATAAAATAAAACACCACGTCAACATTGGCACCACCCTTGAAACGTCTTCGGATTTGGGAATTATTAAACATAAAGTAACAGAAGTATATGTAAAACACTTGCTTTAAGTATTCGGCTATACTTATATAT
>JAOPJM010001842.1:2162555-2177572 GCA_027124095.1 Muusoctopus leioderma
TTTCCATGCTATCATGGGTTGGACTGAGATTGAGGCAGTATTTTACAGTCGGATGCCCTTCCTGTCACCAACCATACGCAAGTATGGGAATATATATAATATATATATATATATGTTTTCATTCTTTCGTTGTCACTGTCTATGTTTTTTCACATATCTTTGCTAGTTCTAGTTCTAATTAATTAATTCTATGTAGGGATTAAGTTTTGTTAGGGAATTTATTGGAGGTGGGTATTAGTTTTCTATGTAGTTTATACTGGAGTTTGGTGTTGTTTAATAGCAAGAGGCATATATATATATAGAGGTGCAAAAATATACATACATATAGGTGGAAATGAACTAGTCCACGTACAATCACTTCTTAGACACAGATGGCACTTCCCAGTGAGCTAACGGAATATGCAGCTACATGTGCAGCAGGAAAATTGCAACTGCTCCCACCTATACTACACCTTCCATGTCGTTAAGGTAGCCAAATTATGGAAGTGGCGGTATTTCATTGTCACAGACATGCATGATATCTCGACTGCCACAGTAGCAACAACCACCGACCCAAGGTCAGTCCTCTGTGGTTCTAAGAACTTGCTGTGCATGAAGTTGATTCTAGGGAATGAAACATACGCAAAATTGCAATCACTTTTCAGATTAACATCCATCAGTCCAGTGGTTTAACAGCGCGCTCGTTCACCATCTCGAGTATTTCTATGTCCCCGCGCACCTTTGCTAGATAGTCGTTGACCCTAAGCTGGGTTCATCCGTCATTTTGACAGGTCTTGTATTTTGTCCTGCTGGGTTTCTAGCAACCCTCCTCACCAGGCTAGCCTGGTGGGGTTGCCGGTTTAGTCGCCGACGACCCGACCATGTAACAGGTTGTACTGGATTACATGTTACCAGTAGCACTATAGGTGACCTGACATTACATGTGTATATATATATATATATATATATACATATACATATACATACATATATATACATATATATATATATATAGAGAGAGAGAGAGAGAAAGAGAGATGGCTTATGTGGTTGAGAAGTTCACTTTGTAACACGATCCCGGGATATATCCCATTACACAGCACTTTGGACAAGTGTCTTCTAAGATAGACTTAGGCTGACCAATACCTTGTGAATGAAATTGGTAGACAGAAACTGCAAGGAAGCCCGTCAAGTTTTAAATGTGTGCGAGTGTTCATTGTTTACATTTCACGAAGAGAATTTTCCCAACTTTAGCAGCTCGGTGAAGATCAGTGGAAAAACTACCTAAAAAAGGATTTATAACTAAGGGTTATCGACAGGAACGGCATCTGGTCATAGAATACTATATATATATATATATATATATCATTTTACGTCCGTTTTCCATGCTGGCATGGGTTGGATGGGTGATTTCAGCCCACTGCGATTCTGAATGGAGTCACCACTCTCCGAGACATGTCGGGGGACCACGCCTCACACATGCTTTGTTTGGCTTGGTTTCTACGGCTGGATGCCCTTCCTAACACCAACCACTTTACCCACTCCTGGGCACATCTTTCGTGGCACCAACACAGTGTGCAATGTTAACACACATACGCATTCATACAAGGAGATACATTACTGTTGATTTTCTTAACTAATTTTGGCTCAAAATAATGTTTACCTATTTTCTTGTTGACCTGTCAGTGGCTCCATTCCTCTCCATCACCCCTTCACGCAGACATCAGAGAGAACACAATACAATCACTTGACCTTGCTGTCATAGTTGGCCCGAAATGCCACATGACTGCTTCACACTATTCAATTTGTGCCTTTGTAAATGAAAACCGTACCACCCTCATATGAATCTACTTGCTTTTATATAAAAGGAATTATACTTGCTCACTTTAGCAGAGGCACAAGCATCTCAAGCACTAGACAGACCTTTAAATGCAAGGACGTAAAAAAGTTAAACATTGAAGACAACTGTGGAAGTGATGGTGTAGCTGGGGTCGTCATCAAGGCCAAAAAGAAGAACCACCTGGAGAAGGAACACACCAACAAACCAAAAGTCACTGATCAAAAACCAAAACCAGAAATAATGACAAAGGAAACGAAGGCCTACACTTAGTCATACAAAAAAGAACTCAATACATGTTAGAATGTAGAGGATATGCAGTATTATTTTGATAAGCCCTACAATGATACCAAAATTTCAAGTCTCACAACTTACTTCAGGGGCAGCTCTGCCTACAGGAGTTATGTGACTGGAAACATTGGTACCATCATACAGCATATATCCAAAATATAAGTATAGGTATAAATACACACACATATATAGACATATACGTACACAGCCGTATATATATACAGACATATATATATAGACGTGTGTGTGTATATATATATATATATAT
Source organism: Muusoctopus leioderma (assembly GCA_027124095.1). Classification (NCBI taxonomy): domain Eukaryota; kingdom Metazoa; phylum Mollusca; class Cephalopoda; order Octopoda; family Octopodidae; genus Muusoctopus; species Muusoctopus leioderma. Next base: position 2,164,931 of record JAOPJM010001842.1, read on the forward strand.
ATATATATATAAACGCACCCAGTACACTGTAAAGTGGTTGGTGATAAGGTCATCCAGCCATAGAAACCATACGAATGAGAAGGGGGCCGTTGAACCGTCTACGAGAGTGGTGACTCCAATGAGGAATCGGCTTGCGCCACTCTCAAGTTAATATTACACACTCAATGGCACTGGATTGGAAGAATCGGTAGAGTGACAAACAAAAATGCTTTGCAGTATTTTGTTTTGGCACATTTACATCCCATGTTCAAATCACATCAACTTTGTCTTCCATACTTTTGGGGTTGATAAATTAAGAAACAGTTGAGTACTGGTGTTGATATAATCAGCTACACACAATCACAACATTGTGTTAGAAATCAATATTACACATGGATCATACATCCATTTGCTGGTTTTATCAACATTCTTATTTAATTTAAAAACCTAATTTTGATATTCCCAAATATAGAATAGATTTTATTAGAAATATGGTTACAAAAGGCTTAATGGATCATACATCCAGAGGCCTTAATACCCAGCTATTTATTGCTAGTTAATAAATATTACACATCTAGCACAATTCGAATTCGTCTATGTGTATATATAAATAGGCATGTATGTATATATATATACATGTTTATTTCCCAATCTGCTCCAAAACCGGACTACTGTTTACCCAACACAAGCATATTACCTATAGTTTTGTAGTGGTACAAAACTTAAAAGTGATCATCTATACAACTCAGTTGGAAGTGTGTGTATGTGTATATTTATATATATACATAAATATATATACACACATGCCAGCATGGAAAGCAGACGTAAAACGATGACACAAGCAATAAATATACACACTATGTTTAGTACCACAACGAAAACTATAGCATGTTACATGTAGAATGAACAGGGATTATATATTAGTGCTTGTGTACACACAAATACTACTCTCACTCCACTCATCACTAAAAGTCCATGCTAAGTTCATGAATAAACAAGTAAAAACAGAAAAACGATTCAAAGCTAGAGCAAACTGCTTCATCTCTTTTACAGATTGAGGTGTGGAATTTAATTTATGGAATACACACACACACAGAGAGAATTAATCTGAGGTGTAGGGAGAGACAGACAAATGATATAAATATAGATGAGAGACAGACAAATGAGATAAATATAGACCAAAGTAACTACAAACCCAGGCCTGTCTGACAGATGTCAGGTGTGTGTGTGTGTCTGACGTTTGGCTTTGTGTGTAGAAATATGGGGAGAATGGAAACAGATGCAGACACGGTATGGTGTGGGGGTGGGGCGTGTGCGGTTACTTTTTGTTATATTAATTTGAAAGAGAAATAATGTATTTTTAATATTTAGTCTGGAGTGAAGGCAGTGTCTATCAGCCTTTTTTCAAGGCCGACGAGACTGGGAGGAAGGTATCCTCAGACCGAATACTTCCAACAGAGTGGACTCTGCTAAAAGGCACCCAATGTGCCAGGTGGTGGTGTTAAAACGGGCGACGGTTAATTCTACCACCCAAGTAGGTCACGGCAGGATTTGAATAAACTCGTCCGATGCTGTAACGATTCCTTCGATCCACCACCATAAACAAGTACTTATTTTATCTAGCCCGAAAGATTGAAATGCAAAGTTGACTTCCGTGGGATTTGAGCACAATGAGCCAGAACGAATACTACGAGTCATCCTTCCTGCATGACGCACTAACCGCACCTATTTCTAACGATTTAAAATTTTTAGGAAATTTTTTCAAAAGTAAAAATAGTACAGCGAGAGCCGATGCTGCAAGTTTATATACATGTAGACATCTTTATATAAAGTTAATACTATATCCGCTATGATTTTCAGTGCTCTTAAGTACTCTTAAGAGTAATTACACTCTTAAGTGCTCTTAAGTAATTACAAAAACTTCGTAGTTATATATGCAAAACTTGACAGGTTTAAATTAGAATATCCTATATATATTCAAAATATCAACAGAACAAATTCTTTGGCATTGTCTCAAATACCTCGTATCCAAAACATCTGATTGAAACCAAATTGCAATCTTTTGAACAGAAACGAACAATCAGACCGAAACAACACACTAACCAGCTGAAGGCGTCGGGTCTAGTGGGCAGGCAACTAGGCTCGCAAATCGTAAGGACGTGTGTTCGATTACTTAGCTGGAAAATGTGTATCAGCAGCGACGGATTGGCGTCCCGTCCCGTTCATGGGGGTGGAGGGAGTCTCGCACTCTCAGTCAATCGCTTAACGCCACAGAAACCGGGATAAGCTGACTCTTAATTGACCTATGAAAAAGGGGAGCTAGAGAAAGACAATGCGTGTGGGTTAGAGAGAGAGGGAGGCACCAAAAACCTATATGTAGAGTAACAAGGCCGACAACCGTATAAACAGATTATTACAAGAGATAGATAGTAAAGGGATAGACAGAGAGGCATATAGGCAGCTAGGCAAAGTCAATGCCAGAAGGAAGCTAGCAGGCATCATCACGCTGCATACAAACAGGGACGTCAGTTATACAATAAAAACCCAGAGACAAGAAACATAAGGGAGTCACTTTTTTTTTAAATTCTACATAGGCAATCTGATTGGTCGAGAGTAGAACGCTTTCTGAAGCCGACGCGAACGTCACCACAGCCAACAGTTAAACAATAGCAGCTCACGAACGTGTGTGTACATTATATGGGTAACATGCAGTATAGGGTTCTAAATAAGGCGTAAGTAAAATCCCGAGCGAAATGTGGGTTTGTAAGAAAGTTATCAACAAAGTCTTAAATTCACTATAATTAAACAATAATAAAGTTCAACTGAATGGTTGAAGAGAAAAAAAGATGATTAGTGAATGTTCTAAGAGTTCTCCCAATAGATATTCACTATAAAGCAAAATCGACTGTCGCATTTGACTTTCACTTATTTAGAACCCTATACTGCATGTTAAGCCATTATATATATAGTTGACCAGCTAGAAATAACATCTACCTCGAAAGGACATAATGTAGACGGAATGGTCACGACTAGAACGCATTTGATCATGTCTGTTGATCAGAGCGGCCCTGGATTAAACAATGTTTACATCTTCCGTTATATATAGAGATAAAATATATTTATTTCGCTCTATAATAATAAATATAATTCTATGCAGATTAACTCCAATTAATCTGCATCAATTACTCCCTAAAGTCACCTTTGTTTTTATAACAAAAGAAATACCTAAATATAATTATAGTTGACCTGCTAGAAATAACAGCCAATCTATCTCAAATCACAGCCGTCTTCCAAAAGGATACAATGTAGACGGGATGGCTACGCATTTGATCATAGTCTGTTGATCAGAGCGGCCCGGGGTTAAACTGTATTTACACCCTCTTCTGCTATATATATATATATATATATAATTACAATAGTATATATCTCCCGACGTAACTGTACAATTTAAATACCATAATATACAAAGTAGAATGACTATTGTAGAATAACAGCATGTGTGTTTAAATACAATTCGTAAATATTTTCTGAAATTGAAGTAGGAGTTTAATGTAACAAAGATGGACGTTATGAATGGATGCAAGCTATTATTATCTTGAACCAATATGAATCAAAAGCAGCAGGGAAAAAAAAATGGATGCATTTTTTTTTTAATAGAAAGTTATGCATGGAGTACGATAGGATAGAGTCCATCGAAACAGGATTATTATTCTTCTATTAAGAATCAACTATACAAACCTGGAATCTGTAATGGCAGTCTTTATGTTTAGCGTCCTAAATATTCTTTTCTATTTTCAATTTTCTTGCGAGAGTTTAAATTCTTACAGAAACAACAAATGAAAATAATTATACGAATGCAGCAAAAAAAAAAAGAAAAAAAACAGTATGAACAACAAACAGCAATTTAATTACCTTAATTACTAATTTATTACACTATAATGATCTCTAATTGCTAATAATTTATTTTTTCCGCTGTCGTTTACGTCATCAAACTCCCTTAAAATAACTAAGAGGAATTTGCAATGTCCCATTTATTCTTAACTACTTAACATGACGATTTACACTGTATAATGACGATTTATACACTATAAGGCAAATTTACAAGGTCAACAAAGTTACCCCGATGACTGACAGGCGAAGTGAAGATTGGAAAAGAATATTTACTTAAGGCGCTGAACATGAGATCGCCTCCATTACGGCTTTCTACCCAGTTTATAAACCAAACACTAAGACACTGGTTCATTTGATTTTTTTCTCTTTACATCAATAAAAAAAATCAGTCTCGTTTTATACAATGTTTAATATTTAAATTAAAACCTTTCCCTTCCTAACTATGTAATATAATTAGGTTACAAACAAGATTAAAAAAAAAAAAATTGGATTTCATTAGAAATCGTACGATTGAGAGCAAGAAGGGCGTCTGATATGCGGTCACTCGATCTGCTAGAAATAACAGCCAAATCACCTTCGTCCTACCGTCTTAAAAGTAAATGTATAGCTAGCTAAATGATAGATAGGGCAATGTGGTGTAACCCGAGGCTACACAACTATCTCATGGTACAAAAAGTCGCCAGAATTCGTATAAATAATGCTACACTGTCCGCGGTCAACTGACTAAATGGGAGTTCATAAACTTGTTAGTAGGAACTCCATGGTGGTATAATTTCAGTGCACGCTGCTTAGCTTAATTGGCTTTGCAGTAGCGCCGAGTTCAATTCCTTCCCTAGGAAAAGCCCTTCGCGACCGACAAACATTGTTCTATCCTGATTTCATTCAATTGATTAACGCTGGAGACCAAAATAGTCGCTAAAAGAATTCGGTAGCAAAATAACTCGGCAACAAGGGCATAACGTAAATCGTTTGAAAGTTCCACATTCCCCATATCATTGGTTTTATCGATCCAAAAGTTCGAGTGTCCAACAGAGTGGATAGACTGAAGAAGCTAGGTATTATAAAATGTTATTTCCTAGTTTAAACTAAAAAAAAGTAAAAGTAGATTTCGATTAAAAACCGGAAATGACGAACTGATGTGATGGTTATGGTGGTAGTGCGTTGTTTAGTTTTGTTGATCGGTGGGACGGACGGAGGGAAAGAAAGAATTCACCAGCGACACATGGAAATCATACAAAAAAAACATCGCATATATGTATCTTTATCTTTTATATATATACTTAACTCTTAATGACCTCTTTATCCCTTTTTTTGGCGTTTTAAACTAGGAAGTTCCTGCGAGACCATCCATTCTCGTTGATAAGTCTGCATATTACATTTAGAATAAGACAAACCGAACCACCATACTTACTTACATAAAACAGCTCAGTTTTCTAATCTGTTACCTGTAACTTAAACTTATACAATTAACTATTCAACTAAAGCAAAATGTTCTTTCTCCCTTTTTGTGTCACCATTCTCACACGTGCTAGAAAAACGAAAACAGTTAAATTTCACAGGCTAACAAAGCATCGTTAAACAGTCAAGCTTATGACTCACCAGCTCTACCTTTAAGCGGTGCGGATCGATAGCAACGAACGAGGACGAAGGCGCCATGTGTTGTTTCTTGGTTACAAAATCACAGCACCTCTACATTTTGTTGACCTAAACTAACCAACACACAAAACTAACAATCAATACAGCATACACATCCAAATACAGTGATAAGACTAATAACATTGCACATCCAAGCTTCATTATACATAAAACAATTACGTAAACGTAATTATGTGTACAATGATTTAAAAATAAAATCTGTAAAATTAGTTTGTCTTTAAAATTTCTGAACCACAATTGTACCTAGGGTTCTTATCAGTGCCACAGTAACATTGCACTGAATTAGGAGAAAGAAAAAAGAAGCTATGATTCTCGCCCAGATTGAACAAGGCAATGGGAACGATTCTAGTCTTGCTATCCCATACAAATTCTGGAGAATTTGACCATAATGTATGGAATTAAAATGTATATAGACATGTCCGTCAGATCTAATTCGGGAAAAGTAAGCAGACTTAGCAGTGAATTCTAATCGCTATGATCCTAGCTGTCGATCAGAAATTACTAAATAGCACTGTTACCTAACCAAAGACGACGATGTCTTTGGATTGTACGGAAATAATCCATCCTCGAATGTGTTATAGTTCAGAGCGGGGGAGGGGTGTGAAACACGATGGAAGGCCATTTACAACGACCTCAATGAAAGACAATGTTTTTATTACCTAAAACAAAAAGTTGTTCTTCATGAATGCCAAAAATAACTACGTCAATGCAACTTTTTAAATGCTTCAAATGCATACAAAGGAATTTCAATCAAGTTCATTTTTTTAACTTTAGGTCACTGTTATTATTTGGATAAATACCAGTTTGCGATTTCGATAAATAATGGGAATAAAGAATTTACTGGAAACATTTTATCAGTCACGCTGCCAAAAAAGTCATTGGATAAGCTGGTTCTAATTTAGAACTTCACTAAAGTGTAATTAAAGATGGTAAATTATTTTTTTCCTCTCCAGAGACATGGAGACATTGCCAGCCAGTGAGGAAGCAGGCAACCATCTCAACAGGCCAAATATACAAAGAAATATATATATATGAAATAACGAATACAGAAATATTATGAAATAACGAATACAGAAATAACTTAACAAGAATACCGCTTATATTTACAATAAGATGTTTTTAATTGTTTTTTTATTTTTTTTTTAACTTACATTTTCTGGCTTGGAAAAAAATATATAAAAAAACTTAGGGGTTAGGGGCGACCCCCGGTTGTTTTCACAAATGTTTATAAAGGGGGAATATTTAAGATCTCCTTTTTATGTCTTCCTCCCATTCAATTTTGAAGTTATCTTAAAAATAAAGATTAAAAAATATATATATAATGTATACATAAGAGAAAAATAAAACAATTATTTCATTAATTAAGAATGTTATGAGAAAAAAAACACGATGGGGCGATGTAAGGGGAGTTCTGAAAAGAGCGGGAAAACTGCATGTGAAAGAGGGTATGTATGATGGAAGTAGATGTAGTAGGGATGGACGTAAGGAAAATGAGGTATGTTTTATGCCTTTCCCGTAAATGCATTCATTAGCAACGTAATAAACTAAATGAAATACTAATGATCTTAGCTAAAACGCCGAGAAGAAATATCAAAACCGGTTTTCTTTGGAATGAAGCAGTTTCTCACCGGTTTTCACTGCAATAGCCAATACCATAATACATGGCAGACAGGGAGAGTCGACAGCACCGACGACACAAAGATGGATAAAAACAGACCTAAGAAACTTTAGGCTCTCACTTCAATTTCGACAATACCTCCACCCATATTATCAATGATGATATATGGATCATAAAGGTGCTGAAAGATGGGATATGTATATGCTTAAGAAGTCGTTCCAAACTTAGAGGGGAAATAGTAATGGATTGATGACATGACTGATAAGTACAGTATCACCAAAACCCAATAGATTATAGAAACCTCCAGGGAACATGATACAGAACTGCGGAAGAAGGCTAGTTTTAAAATGGCACTTCTAGGTGAATACATATAGCCAAGCTAGCACAGAACCCGACTGACGGGTGAAAAATGTAATTCTTTTTTTAGTGTAAAAATTGAGGTCAGTTGAATTTAATAACCAACGCGTAGCGGATCGATTATAGATTACATTATATATACACCGTTATTTTGAAATCTGTCAGCGAACGAAATACACACGCGATAGTTAACATTAACCTAAACAGCCATTGTAATTAACCTGATTAGTGAATTTAAACATTGAATTTCAAACGTTTCTGTTCTTAAGATTAGGTCAATATACTAGTTGTATTTTATTAATTCCCCAGTACGTCAGTAATTGTTTCACGAAGCTATCCGATGTGATTATTTTTTTTTTTTTAAACCATGCTAGCTGTACGATGGATGAATCATTGAACTTGAATAAAAGCAACCAGACCGGCTCTCATCCTGTAAATGTGGCTTGAATCTGAATTAAGTATACATATATACATAAATTCATCTTTCTGGTCAAGAATAATTTCAAAATGCTATATCTCCTTTTGTGTGTGTAACATTTATTTGGCAAGTTGATGCTGTATATTTATGGCTATGTATATTTATATCATGGCTATGTATATTTATCATTGCTATTGGCAATGAATAAAGAGGGGGACTTATTTTTCAAAATGGGTTTGATGGAACAATTTAGCTGGCAATGGGAAGTGGTACTTTAGTAAGAGTGGTGGCTGACAGGCAGGTTTTTGCTGAAGTGGATTAAGGATGTTTGGAGGGGTGGTGAGAATTCATGAAAGTATAAAATATATTACACAAAACGCCACGCCACGTGTGTCTCTTTAATAATACGAATTTCAAAAAATTCATTTGTATTAATAATACATAGCTTAAGGGATATTTTAAAGCACAAATGGATATTTAAATTGATTATCCCGTCATCAACATCCATGTCGTTCTCCATTCAATGACACAAAGAGGATATTTTTTTTCTTTCCGATATTTTCTAGCATCAATGGCAGATAAATAACGAGGAAAATATTATAATACTGTGAGGATAGCTGTTATAAATATCTAAAATTAGAACGAAACAAGGTGGTCCGACTTTAAACGATTCAGCTCATGAATATATTTTTAAGTAAACCTAACATTCAAGGTGTACATTTTGAGTATGTGAAATACTTTTAGCAACCCATAATTTCCCTGAATATTGTCCCTCCTCACACGCTACCATATATCTTTAGACAATTTATATGTATGTAGTTGCATTGCAGAATCTTGAAGGACCCCAAGAAGAAAGGGAAAAAGTATTCAGTTGACTAAACTAAAACAATAAAAATTTAAAAAATGTTCAAACATTATCAAGGAAAATAAATTCAAAATATATAAGCATGGGCTACTATGAATATTATGGTTCATGAGGGAAAGGTTTATTCTTTCTTTAAAACAAGAAATTTGTACATTTCATTGAGAATGTTAATAAGGCCATTTAATTCATCTCAAAAAGTACAAAAAAAAAATCCATTTCCCTGGATGAAGTAAAGTTTTATCAAAATTTTGTGAAAATGATAGGGAAAACTAGCAACTTTCGTGGGTAATTGTTTTAGGAATTAGTTTTTTTTTCCAAATGCCATAAAAAAGAATTTATTTTTTTTACTCTAAAAATGCATATTGAAAGGTTTCATTCATTTTTTCCGTATATGCAAAGAAGGAAAAAATAATTTTAAAAAATTGCCGTAGAAAGAAAAAAAATTCAACACATTTTGTTCCAAATGTTGACAAGATGATTTCTAATTAATTTCTAATTAACACCAATATAATTAATGTTAGACAAAAGTTCAAGTCGGTCGCCATCTTGATAGGCGCGCCAAATGCTTTGGCGGGCACTTGCAGCTAAAACTTTCTTTCCCTTAAAAAAAATGTTATCAAAATGTATAGGAAAAACTACAATATTAAGTCGTCATTTAGACACGAGTAAAAAGAAAATTTACATAAGCAACCATTTCTTTGTACACATGACGGTACTTTTACTTTTACAGTGAAGTGATACACAATTGTTTGTCGTAAAGTGTGTATGTAATATATATATTATATTATACATAGTATGCATCTTTCAAAAAAATAATGGTTATCATGTGGTTTAGAGTGAGCCCAAGCCTCGAACGTAACCCATCTATACGCATGCGTTGGTTTTCGCCGGAAGTGATTGATAACACTGAAATAAATCGTCGTAAGCGATTCTGTTTTAACACGCTCAAAAAAATACCAATTAACGCCCGTGAACGTACAAACATTAAGAAAAAAATACAAATAATTCATAAAAGAACGTACATTGCTATAATTATTTACGCTATTCTGTTTACACGCTAGTAGTGACGGTCACTTCCGTTTACAAAATGGGTCACGTTCGAGGTTTAAGCTCACTCTAAAAAACATAACCAAAATATCTACCTAGAGTAAATTAGATTTTAAAAGGATTTCATTCCTTTCCTTAAGACATTAAATAGTCACAAAAATGTCAAATGATTGAATGAATTTCATTCATTTTTATCTGAAGATATCGAATATAAACTGGTTTTTTACCACATGCGTATAATGTGCTAGTATATAACTTGTGTTATTACGTACAAATAATGCGACATTTTTTTAGCCAAAATCGTGATTTTATGTTTCAATTACATACAAGAAATTTCAAGCAACATTCCGTTCACCATGGATAAGTTATAGTTGGCCATGATGGTAGACAAAAACACTATGAAAATGTATTTAAACTGAGTTTGATACGAATAGAAATGTTTTGAAGAATGAGATTTAGATTTATTGCATATATATATAAATATATAGTCGCAGCTATGTAAAGTTTCAATGGAGATGGGGGGGGGGAGCCATGCTCGTGTTTAAATTTTTACAAAAATAAATATTTTTAAAAAAAATTAGGAAAGACATTACACAGTAGCATTATTATTAACATTAATCCTAATTATGGAAAAAAGTATCACCAATTAGTGCTGCCGCCATATCCTCCGCCGTAAGGTCCCATACCGCGCTGTGTGTAGGAACTGCCACCACGTCCCCGGGTAGGACCGCCACCCGAGCCGTTTCCATATCCGGTACCAAAGTGTCCATATCCTTCGTAGCCGCCGCCGCCGCCGTCTCCGTAACCTTGGTAACCGCTAGCTCCGTAACTATCTCCGCCGTAGCCTTGAGCTCCGCCGTAACTCCATCCCTGGCTGGCGTAGGGTCCGCCAGAATAGCCACCTCGCATACCACCGCGGCCACCTACGCCGCCACCGCCACGACCACCACGCATTGCCATATTCTGGTTGAGTTCGTTCTTCGATACAGCTTTTTTCACCTCGACATTTTTGCCGTTCAGCATGAAATGTTTCTGTATAACGCATTTATCTACGCAGTCGTGGTCGTCGAAGGTGACGAAACAGAAGCGCTTTGGTTTGCCAGTTGTTCTGTCTTTGATCATTTCAATTTTCTCGACATCTCCATAATTTGAGAAAACCTCACGAACTTGTTCTTCTGACGTACTTTCGTCCAAGCCACCAACAAACATTTTGTTTACGGTTATTTTGTTCTCCTGGGCCTCGTCGCGAGGCATTGCTCTTTTTGAGTCAACTAATTTCTCGTCTATCGTGTGTGGACGCTCTTTTTGGGCCATATCTAAACTCTCTGGATCTTTAAACGTTACAAATCCGAAGCCCTTAGATTTGTGTGAACAGCTGTCCTTCATGATGACACAGTCGACAACGTCGCCCCATTTTCCGAAATAGCACCTCAAATTATCCTCTGTGGTTTCAATGTTTAAACCGCCGATGAATAATTTACAATTTCTCTCTTGTTCTCCGAATCTTTCTGGCATTTTGTTTTGGTATGGTGAATAGTTTCCACGTGTATACGAACTAATTTTGGTTTTGGAAAAATATAATGTCCGAAGGGTTGTTGTTTTTAAGCTACGGTGGCTTAATAGCGAACAAAGAACTCAAAAGCTAAACCGAAGGCAATGAGTCTAATTTAGCAAAGAGGCGCGACTAGAAGTGAAAACGAGAAACCACGTGGTTTATCATTTAATCACTAGAAGATTATGACCACCAGGTAGCGCGACTAGTCTCGTTCAAAGGGCCGCCGTTGAACAAGGAGATTCAAAGAAGGCGGAGCTTAGAAGGGAACGGTCAACGAAGTAGCAAGAAGAGAGAGAGGGCTGAGGTATAAGAGCAAGAAGAGAGAGGTGGGAGTTAGAGAAGAGTATAGAAGCAGAGTAGAAGTATGAGGACAAGAATACTATCAAGGAGAGAGAAAAGAGGAACGGATGGAAAGAGGAGAGAATCAAGCAGAGGGACAGAGAAAACAATGAAGGTGAGGGGAAAGAGAAGACAATAAAGCAGGGGAAGACGTGAAAAACAATCAAATTGAGAGGGAAGAGGAGACAAAGAACCAGAGTAGGAGGAGAGATGCGAAAGTACATGAAAGAGGTGGGGGGATAGGAAGGAGGCAGACCAAGAGAAAAAAGAAGTAGGAGGATGCGAAACACGAGAATGAGATGTAGAAGTTAGATGGAAAGGAAGAGGAGGTGATTAACGGGAGTAAAGCATGACGACTTCCGGTTCTAGATTTAGAAATTGAAACAAAATATGAAATAAAACCAATTAAAATATGAATGACTCTTAATTACCCCAACTTTTCAGAAACTTTACGTTTTATTTAATATATTTTTACCCGAGATATGTTTATTAAATATAGTAGATTACGATTCTGCCAAAAAAAAATGTTTTCAAAATATACAGTTTTTTTTCATTTCTTTGCCACCCAAAACTCCGTTTCCGATAATTTTTTCATGATTTTTCACCCGATCCAAATACTTAAAGTAATACGTATATTCAATAATCACAGCAATATATAGGATTCAACTACGTAATGACAATAATTCTTTTCCGACAATTTTCCCAGAGCAAAAAATATATGAAAGTAGCGTACATTGTATAATGAAAATAATCATACTAATGGGAGTGTTGTATTTCACTTTCTTACAAGATGAGTGCGCCATTCAAAATATAAATTTGTTGTCCCGCCACCCTCTTGACATATATATATATATATATATGGGCGATTTTCTATTTGCCGACCCACAAAATGAAAGTAACTTAATTGTCAGTTTCGG
>JAOPJM010001842.1:2177672-2197274 GCA_027124095.1 Muusoctopus leioderma
CTGCCTCAATAACTCTCTCCGTCCAACCCATGCTAGCATGGAAAAACGGACGTAAAAACGATGATGATGATATATATGAGTGTGTGTACGTCCGTGTTTGTCTTGTATCTCTGTCTGTTTATCTCCCGTAAGCTAGCGGTTCGGCAATAGAGACCGATAGAATATGTACCAGACTAAAAATACTGGGACTGATCTGATCGACTAAAACCTGCCGCAGCAGGGCTGTAGTCAAATAACTGAAACAAGTAAAAGAATGATTTCCACATCATAATTATATTTTTCAACTTTTTACATTTGTAAAAAAAAATGGGCACCAGTTTCACATTTCACCAATAGGGAGAATTTGAAGGATTTTCAAAAGAAGGAGAAGCAAATGAAAACAACAAGCATAACCATGTGCTTGATGTAGAATTGGAAATATCAATTTCCGATAGTGATAGCAGGCATGGCTGTGTGGTTAAGAACTTTGCTTCATAACCACGTGGTTTCGGGTCCAGTCCCACTGCGTGGCACCTTGGGCAAGAGTATTCAACTATGGGTTTGGGCTGACCATTGCCTTCTGAGTGGAATTGGTTGACAGAAACTGTATAGAGAAGCCTGTCATATATATATACACATGCATGTGTGCGCAAGCATACGCTTGACGCCGTTTATCGCTGAAATCGACCAGTGACATTTGTTTAGGTCTCCAATAACCAAATGCCCACACGTTCGGTGATGTGATTCCCATACTAAATCAGAAGGGCATCCGACCGTAAAATACTGCCTCAAGAAATCTCCGTCCAACCCAAGCTAGCTTGTAAAAACGATGATGATGATAGGAATGACTCCGACAATGAAAGTGATAACAATTTGTATGCCAGAAACAGAATGGAGTGCAAATTTTTTTTTATATTTCTCTCAGAGAAGTTTTAGAAGAGACCGGACCTAAACAATCTTTCTGATGATTTGATGAAAGCTATTGATTTTGGGGAATTTTCCCGGTTTAAAAATGTTCCAGACAATAACTACGGAAGCAAAACGTTAAGCAGAATGTAAACAATGGAAAAAAAGAAAAGTTTGTGATCTTGTACATGCCTGGAGGAAATTTGGTGTTTTGTTTTGCTATAAACATAATGGGCATTAAGAAGCAGCCAAGGGTTAAATACTGGAGTACAGATAAACCCTTCAGTGACCCCCTCTCCTATATCGCCAGTATAACAACTAGAATGGGTCTTCTTTTTTTAAAACGTGTGTCAGTACTTTCATTATGAGACACTAGCAGTACACCAGTACATGGGGGAATAATAATGACCCCTCCTGGGCACTGTGCAAAGAACACTTAACCCTTTTGATACCAAACCGCCCCTGGTTCTATGATAAAAAACCATTTTCTTGTGTTCCAAAAACCACATTCAAATATCAATTATTTAAAAATTATAGTTGTTTTACAAAACCAGCCTGTTCTTGAGTCTCTTAGAATTTGATTGAAACATACTGGGGTGTATATTAGTTAGAAATAAAGTAACGAAAGGGTTAGGAAACTATCCATCTGCTAGCAATCCCCATAAAAAGACAGAAACCTTGCATGGAGAGTTTTGTCACTCATTCAGACATCTCTGTATAAGAGCCTCTATTAACAGCAATGAGCTTGTACTTCATTCACCACAGCACCTATTAATTGCTGTATGGATTTAACTTTTCAAGAGTTTAAAGAGCCTCAGTGTGTGGCCTAGTGGTTAGGTGATTGGGTTCACAATCCTAAGGATGTGAGCTTGATTGCCAGACTGGGCTGCGTGTTGCGTCCTTGAGCAAGGCACTTTACTTCACGTTGCTCCAGTCCACTCAGTTGAAAAACGAGTACCAGCAGCAGCTGAGTGGTTAACCCTGCAACGACGGCCTGGCGTTCTATTCAGCGGGGGTAGTCTTGCACTCTCAGTCACTTAACGACACATAAACCAGGATAAATTCCAGCTCTATTGGGGCCCATAAAAAATGGCTCAGGAAAGACTAACTTTGACCAAAGAACCTCAATCTTATCCTTACAGCACAATCCCAGTAACAAGACAAATCGTGCACTTTTTTGCATCACCTGCATCAACGCCAGCAATTGGAGTCGGCCACCAAAACCTCTGACAACGGCACAAGATTACCTGAAAATCTCCAGGTGAGGCGGGACGAAGGAGTGGCCAAACTACACCACCATGGGACAACAATACCAGACAAGATCTGTCCTGATTGGCTTAACTGAGTCAACCATAGAGTACGACCAACCTAATTGCCAGGGAAATGGCGCAAAAGGGGGTTTTTAACGAGTTACTAATGATGTCCTGTGATAGGTGGTAGCCACAGGGATGTTTGCATAGAAGACAGAAGTGTTCATTGGGTTTAGCATTGGTCTTCATTCTAGTCTCCTTTTCAAACAAGTTTCTTTTTCCAGCTGCTAACCAGTTTTGTGACAGAATCAATGGACTCCAGGACTGTGTCACCTCTTCTCCTAAGCAGTGGTAAGTCGCCATCATCAGATGATTCCAAGCAAAGAGAAATTCTGAAAAGAAAAGAAAAACTTACAATGACATATCTCAAAATAACTCACCAAAAATCAGTCTAAAAATAAAAATATTTCAATATTTACAATAAATCCTTTTTTTTTTTTATTCATACCAACAAATCTTAGATAAAACAGTTTACGTTTACACAAACTTAGACATTTGCATATCGTATTGTCCTCTACAGTTAGATCTTTTCCCTACTACTGACCACTCAACTATGAAAGGGGCCGTTAAACATGTTTGTCTGAAAGGCAAACTGAAGATGTATCAGAACCATACATACAAACTCTAAAGATGAAATAAGTTAGCAAAGGCACAACTCCCTAATAACATAACACCAGTTTAAAAAATACAAATCATAAATTATAACCTTTTAATACCAACCCATCAGCCTACCTTTGTACGAAGGTGTTCATATTTAAATTAAAACCTCATAACAGGAATATTCTGAGATTTCAACACCAACATAAAAATACACCAATACATAAAGCAGATATTTTACAAAGACTTTCCAAAATCTTTATATCGAAAATTAATTAAAACATAGGGCCTCTACGTATTGAAAACATAGTCAGAAAAAGGGTTAAGAAGTTTTCCGACCTCTGCCAACCTACCTTAACCGTTTTTGATACCAACCCGCCTGAAACTGCCCCTGGTTCTACGATAAAAACCCATTTGTTTTAAAGAGTTCATATTTAAATTAGCATGTGGGGCAGAATGCCATGCAGTATTTGTTCTGACTCACTGCGCTCTGAGTTTAAATTCTGCCACGTTCAACTTTGCCTTTCATCCTTTCGGGGTAGATAAAATAAGGTACCAGTTAAGTACTGGGGTTGTTAGAAACAATTATTATTATTTGTTCTGGCTCACTGCACTCCGAGTTCAAATTCCACCAAGGTCAACTTTGCCTTTCATCCTTTCAGGGGTAGATAAAATAAAGTACAAATCTAGGGTGGTGGACTGACAGAATCGTTAGAGCATTGGTATTTATTCAGACACTTTGCATTCTGAGTTCAAAATCCAGTGGACTGCTTGGGTGGTAGACTTAATCTGTCGCCAAGTTTAACACCACCACCTGGCCCTTGGCTGACTTTAGCAGAGTCCACTCTGTTGCAAGCATTCGGGTCAGGGCTCCAGTCTGAGGATACCTCCCTTCCTTCCTCCCACCAGTCCCGGAGGCTGATGGGCACTGCCTTCTCTCCATACTAAGAAGTAAACAAAAAAAAACAAAAAATATAAAAAAATAAAACCTTAGTGGAAATTCAACTGAGAACAGAGGGATGGATGGAACTAAACACTAAGAAATTTAGTCTGCTATTTTTCTGCCAACTGAACCCCATTCTTAGACCAGAGGGTATAATTACTGAGATGTTAACTTGCAGTGCTGGGGTGCAGCAGATAACCTATTGAGACTGGGAAAACAACATGAGTAACCAGTCCAGAGTACTTCTCCAGATATTTAAAAAATAACCCCCTACAGACTCACCAAGGTCCCCTTTGATTTTATCTGAAGGAGTTTCAACAAAGGGAAAGAGGAAAAAAAAAAAAAAAACTTCAGCAATGTCAAGAAAGTAGGTTTGATAAATTATTCTTTTAAAAATAATTAAATTACGTAATATAGGTAAATTAAAATGGAGCCACCTTTATCTTCAGAAATGTCATACCAGGGCTTAGATGGCTGGAGGATGTTCTTTCAGCTATGGAAGGAATCAGGACTGTTGGAGCAGGAAGAATAAAAGGATCATCATAGTCACATAAAAACTTGTATAGAACACTTACTGTTGCCATTTGAAGGATATTTAGTAAAAACTTTTTTTTTCATGTGTTGAACAAAAGTCACTTCCAGTGTGATATATACACAAAAACATTTGTATGTATATATGTATGTATGTATATATATATATATACACACACACACACACAACCATAGAAATATGTACACACATATATACACCTGGGAGTATGATTACCTCTCAAATGAAATTCCCAGGTGACAAAATCTTTAGTGTCACTTCCAGTTTGTGTGAACGTCAAAGAGAGTAGCAGAAATCCAACACTGGTTAGAAATAGACTCAAAATAAAATGTATATACATATGACAAGCATGAGAATTGGTTTAGTAAGGAGGATGCAAAATTCACAGGTAACAAAATACTCATAAGAATTGATCATCAAACCGTTATGCCTGTAATATCAACGATTATTGGCAATAATCGTACAAGCTTTGATATCATTACATGTCTACGAGTTTGGTCTTCAGAGTCGATTGCATAGACTAATATGTAACTGGTATCTTATAAACAACACCATTGAGATTCCTAATTAATAATTGTTTATTTGTATTAATGCGAATAGAAGAGACATATATTTTCGGCAAAATGAGGGGATGAATACGATTACATGACCACTTTCCATTTTGAAGGATACTTCTGTAAAATGACGTACTCAGCTGTGAGAATTGAACACGGTTCATACACAGAGCACCTTCGCCCTAAACGATGTTACCTTTCCTGAAACAATGGAGTTACTTAGCAATTACAAGTTACATCTAGCTTCTGTGGCTGGCAGACTACTGTAGTTTTAAATAGACAGGAGGAAGTAGAATGCGATGGTCATAGTTTTCTACATGGCGATAATGTGAGGGCAGGGCAGTGAAATGGCTCCCAGGTAAGATTGACAAGAATATCAACTTTCGAAATAAGCTATGTTTTCCACATTATAAATGTCACCACGGGCCACTCAGAAAACTGTGGACCACGTTGGCCATCACTGCTTCAATGTATATTTCTCTTTCAGAGGGAAGGAAGACAGGCCATTATTGTATCACGGCAAATATGGCTAGGGCAGAGGCAAGAAAAAGGGAGAGGCAATGTAACTTCCTACACATGCACACACAAAAACATGGAGACCTAATGGTAGTCAAAAGTTATAAAGTCCAATCAAGCCTTCCTTTCGCAAAGAGAGGCCTTAGGAGTGACATCAACTGACAAGACCAGCTTTCATCATCCATCCCAATACAAGACAACCATAAATATATCGATTATATTGTATTTTAACCCTTTTGATAGCAACCAGTCTGAAACCGCCCCTGGTTTTATGATAAAAACCATGTTTTAAAGTGTTCATATTTAAATTTAAACCTAATATAATTTTATGTAAGAACTGTTTGTTAAGTTATAAAACAAACACCAACTTAATAACAAGAAAGTTAGTTATTTTACTAAATCCCACCAAATTCTTGATTATTTTCAAAATTAACTGAAGATCATAATTTCATTGGAAATATGAAAAGCAAAGTTGACCTTGGCAGACTTTGAACTTAAAGGTCTGTAATTAAATACCGCAAGACATTTTGTCCGACGATCTAATAATTCTGCCAGGGTTATTAATATTGTTTCTAAGATAGGGACAAATCCAACAACTCCAGTTCATGACTGGTACTTTATTTTATCGAACCCGGGAGGATGAACGGCAAAGTTGACCTCAGCGGGATTTGAACTCCGAGCACAGCGACCCAGAATGAATACGGCAAGGCATTCTGTCTGATGCGCTAACGATTGCCAATTCGACGCCTCCCATTATTATTAATATTAAAAACAAATTGCTTTGTATATTTTAACAATCAATAGAGACTAGTCTGTTTTCATGCAACTTAACGCTTACAATACAGATATACCACAATATATTCTCTATTTAATAACGACTTAGTCAAGATATTCTAAACTCAGGGACACCACTCGTAATAATGACAAGTTTCGGATCAAGCACACCCCATAACCATTTCATTTTTTCTTTCTTTCTTTCACGGAGGAGGAATAAAATGAACTTGTGGATTTTATATTCTCTTTTGCAGAATCGTAATATACGATTAAAAGAAATGTATTCAAAACGATTTGAGAAAGAAAAAAAAAGAAAATTTTTTTAAAAGTCCATGAAAAAAATATTGAAATTTAATTTTTTTTTTAGTAGTATCGTAATCTGTGATTAAAACGTACAAATACTAAGAAATTTCCGGAAAAATATTAAAAAATAAAGTTGCGGATTGGGTACACAATCCGAAACCCTGCCATGCAAATTACAGAACCATGGCGCTTCATTTTGGATAAAACCACGTGGATTATACAATGGAGACGATCAACGTCTAAAATGTGACACTTATTCGTTTCGGAGTGGATTTAAAAAAAAACAAAGAACGATCTTCGGATTTGTTTTAAACATAGATTCAGAATGTGTAAAACTAATTAGGGTTAGGGGATTTACAGAAAATATAAAGTAGAGAGGGCTCTCTAGTTGCGTTGTGAACATGACGCGCTAACGACTGCCAATTCACCACCTATCATCATCATTTTACGTCCGTTTTCCATGGGATGGACGGATGATTTCGTCCCGCGTCGATTGTTTTAAACATCAGATATTCAGAATTTGTAAAACTAATTAGGGTTAGGGGATTTACAGCTGTAGAAATTTATTTGTGTGTATGTTTGTGTATATTTCGTTTGCATTTGAAGTGTATAAATAAATATATTTTGTTTACATTTGCTATTATATTTTCATCTTTACGAAATTGAAACAGCATTTTAAATTTTCTAGATATCTCTCGTCCACCGCTCACCAGTTTACTTTCTAAGGTCACACTTACTCTCATTGTACGGAAACTATGTAGAGCAGAGAGAACTCTTTGGCTTGCAGGGTACCAAAGCATCCTCTTCTAGTGCTCGAGCCAGGATAAAATGCACCCCGTGTACTCTATAAAATGGTTGGCAGCTGAAAGGAGACTACAAAGGGTAGAGAATTGGCAATCGAACGGAGAAAAACAGAGTAGAGAGGGCTCTCTAGTTGTGTTGTGAACATAACCTCTCTAGTGTTGGTACCACGATAAACGCACCCAATACACTGTAAAATGGTTGGTGATAGGAAGGGCATTCAGCCGTAGAAACCAAGCCAAAAGAAACATACGAGCGAGGCGTGGTCCCCCGAACCGTCTAGGAGTGTGGTGACTCCAATTGGAATCGATGCGGGCCGAAATCATCCGTCCAACTCATGCCAGCATGGAAAACGGACGTAAAATGATGGTGAAGTGAATAACAATGCTTTCAAATGTAAACTATATATATATATATATATATATATATACACAAAAACAAAGTACTGCAGTACTGATTAGGAGTTATGGCAGTCTACAGCGCTATAAATACCCTAAACCTAATCAGTTTCTGATTATTAATTTTTTAATTAGGAAAAGTTTATTTTGTAGATTCTGAATCTGATGTTCAAAACAAAAACGAGAAGACCGTAAAAAAAAAAAGCATAATATAAAAGTTAAAGATGGGAGTAAAAATCCACGCTAAAACGAATATAGTGGTAACACTGGTCCCGTAGAATTACTGCCGTCAACCTTCAGTACGGAAGGATATTAAAGACATAATCCAGAATGTAAACATTTTCATTATCGAATACTTTTGATCCTTAAAATACGAAACAAAAATTGTCACCGATGAATTTCTTTTGACATAACGAGACATATTTTAAGCCCTTTTTACCAGTGGTATCCAATTACTTTATTTGTATTATCAGTATCTTCGTTTTACCTCCGTTTTCCATGCTAGCATGGGTTGGACGGAAATTTGTAGAGGCAGCATTTTACGGTGAGATGCCCTTCCTTCCACCAACCATACTGATTTAAGTATGGGAATCACACCGAACTATCAAACGACAGGGCATTTTGTTTTATGGAGATGTAAACAAACATCACTAGCAGATTTCAGCGATGTCACAATGAAATTAGTGTATTTCAGAGACAGAAGTACTATTTTTAGTTTATGTTCACATTTCCACAACAAAAGTATTTATATATTATCCTTATTGGCTATTTAATATTCACATTAAATAATTAAGCTAGTATTTTCGATAATAAAAGTATTCACATTCTAATTAGAGTATTTACAGAACAGAACTATTTCATTATGGCCTTCCGTACTGAAAAGGTTGACGGCAGTAATTCCATGGGACCAGTGTTATCCAGTTGTGCCAACTTTTCAAATAACTTCTACAAAGGTTTCGCTTCCTACCACAGATGACTGCCTAAACTAGTCGACGCATCTCACTCGCATTGTATACATTATTCTGTTGGAAATATAAAAAAGTTTATACATATATAGAGGCCCCGACCTGCAATTAATATTTTTAAAAGTCCTGAAAGGAAAGGAATTCACATGTTAGTAATCACGACACCTGGAGCATTTGAACGTATGGGCCGTGAATTCGAACACCAAGTCTTCGAGGACGCATCACTTCTAACACCAGAATAGTCACCGAACCAATTTTACTTACACAAAAACTGTTGGGTGATTTAAGAAAAATATTGATGGTATATTTTGTAATTTAACTGCAAGGGGAAAAAGACAAACTCTCAGAGAATGAAGATTACTAAACAGAGCCGATATAAACTTTGTATTTTTTATACATTTAAAAAAAAAATGTCCCAATTTTAAATTGTATCTGGACAGGGAACAGCAGGGTCGATTGTCCTGGATAGATCTTCAAGAAGTCACTACTTAAAGCCAGAGATTGAATGCACTTCCAAAAAGGAATAAAAACTGGAGGAATGTCTTTATTTGATCGATACAAAGCGGAAGGCGGTGGTTGGCATGTTGATCTGGTTTAAAGTATCGAAAGTAAAACATTTTGGGGGAGCCGAATAAGTTTACTAAGACTGGATTAAAATTGCGGGTAAAAACCAGAAGCCAGCTCATTTCAATTTATCGAGTAAATTGCTTGTCCTATATTAACGAGAGATCTGCAAGTTTCCAGAGTTGAAATACAAATATACCATTATTATTTTCTAAACATGTATAATTATTATTTTTCCATTCTAAGATGTAAACACGCACGCACGCACACACAATCGCCAATAAGAGGTATATGAATAATATGAGGAAAGCATCACAAGAGTTAAGTAAAAAGGTAAATATATATATATATATCGTAAAGAGAAAGAGATGGGATTTTGACATTATTTTTCCAATCACTCAATTCAGAAGAGAAACAAGTCCCGACAGGAATTACCAAATTGTAGGGATTCGGGAATTGTAATGGAGCCAAGTAATGTCAGACACTTATTTGGTGAAGTTTCGGAATAAGCACCAGCACCCCATGAAGTTCTTTTTCACCCCAGAAAATTTCTTCGGATATCTACGTTTTAAGCATCGGAGATTACAAAGGAATATGGTAACTCAAATAGAAATACTGTGAAACAAAATTGTATTTTACATACCGTTTAAATCATTGAGGATAAACATCGGCAATATGTTTTAAAAAGGTGTTGAAATTTGAAATGACCTTGCCGCAAGTCATACCGTACGATTCTCTATACATGATTTCGTCGACATATGACCACCTCATATCACCGACAGGTCCACTTTTAGATTTAACACGTCGCATCATGTGAAACCAGTAACATTCAACATTTTTGGTAGACACCTCCATGAATGTAACCAAGTTTGGCCAGATTGTCATTTGGCCACTCGTTGGTGAGAATCGTTGTTCCCGGTAAAATATTATTTATAATGGCAGATTCCAATGTCTCTGCAGTTTGGTTTTGCATATGCAGAACGAATCCCCTTTTCTCAGCTGTGTCGTAAAATCCAACGACCAAAATATTTTCATGACACTGGATTTCTTTTAAGCATCAAATTTGCGTGCATCTGGACTTCGTGGTCAGGACCACCGAGTCGCACCTTACCTTTTAACAATTTTGCGGTACAAATTTCCCTACAGTATTCGTACCACTGAATAGCAGACTCACTCGCAATGCCATTCAGTGCCATCGAACTCCTCACAGGAGTTTCACAGACGAAGTCATACACCAATTGAAATATGACAGAATGCCAACTTCGAATTTTCCATAAATGTTTTCCTTCGCACCGAAACAGCTTTTCTGCACTTTCCGCATCTCCAATGAACACCGTCAATTGACCTCTTTGATTGCTGTAATGACATCTTATGGCGACAAACACAGGTCTTCTCATTCGCAATAATGCCGTTCTCTTAGATACTGTACAACAGAATCTTGTCTTAAATTCATCAACAGTTCCATTCGTGGCGTACTCATTTTAGAATAGTTACAAAATTTTTTTTTTTAAATAAAATATACGAACATTTGTTTGTTTTTTTTTTCTCGTTCTATGAGGATAGTAGAATCTGGGAGTTGTTGGTTCGAATTCAGAGTTAGATTTGAATAGAACGTGTGTAACTTTAGGCGCCACGCCAATTTCGCGCCTGCGCACAAAAACTTACTGCACAAATGAAAGTAATTTTGTCACGCGTCCATTAAAAATGAAAATTGTCAATGAAGGTGACAAGCCGAGCAAGCTATGTTTTAAAATTTATATTGTGGGTATTTGTGTTGGCATTTATGGTCTGTAGAAAACCAGGGTGGAAAAAATTCTAAAAGAAAAAGTACAACCGGCCGCGTATCCCGAAACGGAGGGGGAAAAAAGTTAGAAGGATTGGGGGGCGGGAGATCGTGGATAAAATCGTAATCTCCGATAATTCCAACAAATCCGAAGAAATTTTCGAAAAAAAGAAAAAAACATTACAGGGCAAGGCTAATTCCGAACGTAAAAATTAATGGTTCAAAACCGACCCCTTTTGGAATTTGAACTCAGAACCGTAGAGGGACGAACTAAAATGCCACAAAGCATTTAGTCCAGCACTCTCTCCTGTTAACACCAACCCAACCAAGGAATAAGGGAAAATTTGTTAAGCCACGAATTTGTTTTGAGAAAATAAAATTATACGATGTTCATGCTTTTCTTAACGACTACAGCAGCAGCATAAGTGAAACAACTTCAACTGGGAACCGAGACTAGATCCTAAGATTTAGCTGGCTGGCTGGGAGAAGCTTACCTCTTTGGCTCTTCGTTTCGGCGCTCTCAGGAAGTGTAATCCTTAAAACCAGCCCGAGAGACAATATATAGACACAGCAAAATCAAACGATAATTTACCTTTGTATAAAACTCCGATATTTCGCCAACTCTTCTTAGCATGGAGTATAAAACCTTTCCTCAATGCCGTTTCCCATAATATCATTGAACGAGGAAGTGGAATTAAAAGAAAGGTAATCCATGCTAGCAAAAGTTGTCAAAATACCATGCGAGGAGCTACTTACTCAGGCAGCATATATGATATATATATATATATATATATATATAGAATACAGTTCTTTTTTTTTTATATATTCAGTAATAAAGTGACAAAAAGCATATAAATGTAATAATCCAAGTTTCATTTTAATATACTAATAATAGTTTGTTGTCCCTTACATAATATTTTTAAAAAAAAAACAAAGGGCTCTAAATCGGCCTTTATATGACAGGTTCTTACCAATGTGACGGAAATGGCATGGGTGGGTTGGCAAGGAGACATACATACACACACAAAATAATACAAATTGCTTCATACATATGCTTGAAGGATTTGAGAAGGAAAATAAGTGGAGTTATTTGTGACGTTCATGCCTTTCTAGAGGGCACCAGCGACCTAAGTGATGTAAAGTGAAGAGAAATATCGCCACCAACAAGAATGGAAACCGGGCCGCGGAATCGACTCGTGTCGCCGTTAGCGTCTTCCTTCCATCTACTCTACAAACACTCAAAGCGACAAGCTTTCTTACAAATGTATGCATGAAACCCTCACATCAGATGTATTATAATAGGGGAGTTGTGATGACGTTCATGACATTTCCAATGGCAGCACTGGTAGTATAGTTAAGAAATAGTAAAAGATTAGTTTTATAAATAACTGTTCAAAAATGAATCCTGTTAAATGAAGAAATGACAAATCTTTGTGAATAGATGAACATTTTGGCAGGGTGTAGTTACATTTTTTCCCCAATCTTTTTTCATTTTTTTTTTCTCTCATATAAACTGCAAAGAGTTTGATAATATTCAAGAGTTTGTAGGGTTTTTTTTTTTTTCTTTAGGCAATACGTAAAATAACGAAGTCTGTTTATCAAAATCATTTCACATTACTATTTAGGGCCTTATATATTATAAACCATTTTTAAACATTTTTACCTCGTTTACAATAGGTTTAAAATAAACAACATACATTAAAAAAAAAAAAAAAAAATGTTTCTTTTGGTAGAAGTCCTTGAGTTTTTGAATGCAAACCTGAACAAGTAAATAGAGCAAAGTATAACACTAGAATGACAATTTTCTCAATGAAATGAATCAAAATTCACAAGAAATTTGTTTTCAAATTACAAGAAAAAATAATTTGTATGTTCTTTAGGTTGTTTCAATCCACCATAACGCCTCATGCCATGGCTAGGAGGAACGCAATTGTGTTCCCTTGTTAGTCGCTTATTTGGTTATGAAAGACCTCACAATCATTCCAGTTAATTAATTTAAGCTCCATGTGTTTCAGGTTTGATGTCGAAAACTTAAGGTCTTACATTTACAAATTAAACAAAAATGAGAAAAAAAAATTAAAAAAAAAAGGTTTATAAAAAGACACTAAACGGAAGAGATAAAAGGGTGCCTTTTCTCCCTCCCTTTTCCCCCCCATCAAGACTTATGAATTAAAAACAAATTTACCCAATAAATTTATATTTAATGTTATTCCAGGTGGAGGTGTGAAAAGGGTGAATATGCAGCTTTCGGCAACAGACATGGAAACATTAATTAATGCTTTCTCACATAGATATGGCATGAAGAATCAGGTTTATAAATGAGGCGATATGAAGAAGACTTGTGACTCATTTCTCCTTTCTCAAGTGTGTTTCTTTTTTTTAATACTTAACGGGCGACGCAAAGGAGTTACAAAGATCCGAGTGAGGAAATCGAATCCGAGTCAAGAACTCGCCGCCAAACACAGGAAAAATAAATTAAAAATTAGTCTTTTAACAGCAAACCTAAACAAGAGAGTGGAAATAACATAACTCCTACATTTACAAATGCGTAACTCAAAAGAAAAATACAATTCTTATTAAAAGCATTTTTACATTGCCGTTAGCTTCATGATGAGAATCATATTTCATCATTCGAACGTGTTTCCTTCTACGCTTGTTTAGGTTTAGTGTCAAAAACTTAAAGATGACCTTAAATATAAAGAACATATATTAGACAGAAACCGTGACAGGATCCCAACAGCAGGAAATGTCTGCAAGGCACTGCAGAATCTGTTTTGTTCACATTCCTCATATGGTAAATGGCATTTCCCCACACAGCAGGAAATGAACATTTATAGGTAGTGTGTTTCGTTAAGGTAAGGAGGTCACAACGAAGGATTTAGATGGTGGTAGGGTTTGCATTAAAAATATATATATACATAAACATGTTAGAAAACGCAAAATTATTGCCGTGCTAAGAAAAAAAAAATGAGATGGATTGTTTAACGTCTATATCCTCCTCCTCCTCCACCCCCCATACTACTACCACCACTCTTACCGTAACCACCGCCGTAAGGTCCACCAGTACTACGATGCGAGAAATTACCTTGTCTTTGGGCCCCACCGAAAGATCCGCTGCTGTAATTGGATCCGAAGCCGCCGCCACCACCACCACCACCGCCGTAGCCGTTGTAATCGTTGTTTCCGTAGCGTCCGTCGCTGCCTTGGTAATAGCCGCCGCCGTTGTTGTAACCACCACCACCCTGGTTCGATCCCCAGCTGCCACCGTAGCCACCTCCACCACCGGGGCGACCGCCTGGACGGCCTCCGGAACTACCCATACGACCGCCTGCTTCGGTCTTCGATACAGCTTTCTTAACTTCGATGCTTTTGTCCCCCAAAGGAAATCTCTTCTTAATTACACACTTGTCTACACAGTCGAAATCATCAAAGGTGACAAAGCAGAAACGCTTCTGCTTACCAGTTGCCTTGTCTTTAATCATTTCCACTTTTTCAACTCTGCCGTACGGGCTGAATAGGTCGCGGATTTCGTCTTCGCTTGTGGTCTCCTCCAGGCCACCGACGAACATTTTTTTCACCGACGCCTGAGTCTCCTCGGATCCGTCGCGAGGCATGGCGCGCTTCGTGTCCAGAGTCTTCTTGTCAAGCATGTGTGGTCGTTGTCCCTGAGCCTTGTCCAGTTGGGCAGCAGACTGATAAGTTACAAAGCCGAAGCCACGGGAGCGGTTGTTAGATGGGTTTTTCATCACCACGCAGTCCACCACTTCACCCCAGGTTTCGAAGTATTGGCGAAGAACATCTTCTGTGGTGTCGCTATTGAGACCTCCTATGAATAGTTTGCGGTATTTCTCCGCGTTTGGTTCATCGTTACAGTAATTGCCCATCATTTTGAAATCCGGAGTGTAATAACTTTTTTCCTCAACAATTGAATCTGGCTGAAATTCAGCTTTGATGACGGCGTATACACAAATATAATTATGTATATATATATATTTTGTCCTTTTCTTCTTCAGCAATATTATATTTGCTGATCAGGAGGATAAATACGAGTAGAAAATCCAAAGACTTTTCAAATTACAAATGTGGTATTGTTGCTGGCTTGCTTTCGTAGCAGCAGAATAAGAAAAGCTGGCCAAAGCGAAAGATACGACTTTTACTTTATACTTCTTGGTTGTTCATGTTTTCGTTTTATTATTTACTGATTAACTGGGAAATTTCCAAGGATTAGAAAAAATACTAACCTGATATATATTTCTCGTGTTTGATTAAACTCTAAATAATTTTTTGGAATTAATTTCAATGTAATAAAATTACGAAAATGTAGGTCGCGATTAATACGCTATACGATAATTTAAATAACCACTGAACCACATGGTATGCAATACAGCCATCCGATTGGTTGTTAAGCAGCCAATGGTAAGCCGCCTATCTCTGACCTACTTTTTTTTCGAAGCAGGCTTTAGAAATGTGAAATATGTTTCTACATGGTGGCTGATAAGTAACTCCCGGATTACATATGCTCATTAAAATTTTATGAATAAATTTAATACAAAAATTAAACATTGAAAAGTATATAGCACGCATAAAACATGTATGTATGAGTGATACTCAATATAAATCATAAACTATGTATCACCATGTGTATGCAAACATGCACGCATTATTATCAGGGAGTTACTTATCTGCCACCCTGTATTTACACTCTATCTTTAGAAATATACATTTCTTAATTTTTCTAAAATTCTTATTTCTTCCTCGAGAGAAAGAAATACAAGATATGTACGTAGAAATATGTGTTTAACGATTTTGGGGGGGGAAATTCTTTCCCTCTTTCCAATTGTTTAATAGAGACGCCGAAGAGAATAAAATAAAGGAGTGAGCGAGACAAAGAAATAATAGTAATGGTCACTGAAGGTGATGACTAAGAGACGTTGAATGTTACTTATTTTTCTAGTTCGTAATCTAGCCCGAGTTAACTTTGTTTTTTTTATTCCCCTGGGGTCGTAAAACAAGTAACCGTTATGTAGTTTTGTCCAGGAAATCGACTATATCCCTCTCCTATTAGTTTTTGGCCTTTTGCGAATACAGTGTTGGCTTAAATGGCTTCCTTTCAGTATTTAGTTACGACCCTTTACGTTCTGAGTTCAAATCCCACCAGTGTCTAAGTTTGCTTTTCATTCTTCCGAGGGTCGATAAAATAAGTAGCAGTCAATTACTCTGGCCGATTAAATCGACTAAACCCTATACCTAATCTCATTTACGTGTAATTTAAAGCATAGAAATGAAAGAGATAGACTTCTGGTTTGTCGTTTCTAACTAAACGGTTGTAGCCTTCTCATTTTGAAAAAATTATAAACGTTCTATTTTTTCCCCTCTATAAATCTAGGGTTTTCTACCTAGATTCATAAATCTAGAGTTTTCTACCTAGATTTATTATATATGTGAGTGTAAAAATCACTCAAAATAATCTTTATAGCTGTAACAGCTATAAAGATTTCCTTTTTTTTTTGCACACCAATCTCTTTATTGATATAATGTAATCAAGAATATAGAATATAGAGAACGATAAAAATATTATTTTTAATATTAACTATTAAAATAGAGAGAAAAAAAGGAAAAAACATGCAAGCTCCGTCAAGTACGTTAGCGACTATTTTCGCCCCCATCACACATCGTAAATTCTGCGGTGAAGGTGACGGGGTTACCGCATCCATGGCCGAACAGAATAAATTGCTGAAATACCGTAATTAGTAAATGTGGAGAATCGTGGCGTAATTTCAAATTAAGGGGAATATACAAATATATTGTATACACCGAAATACTCTCGTAATACATGAGCTTTTGAAATTAAATTATTTTTTCCTTATACGTAAAGTGATAAGTATGTTTTTGTTTTCGTTTCGGTATTTCAGGCAAACCATAATATTTTTGTACGTTCGCCAGTCATCGCGGCGTAATTTCATATGAATATACAAAAATATTGTGGCTTACTTGAAATACCTAAACGAAAACAAACAAAAAAATATATACTGAACGTATAGGGGAAAATAATTTCATTTTAAAAATACATGTATTACGAGAAACAAAAAAACATTTAGGTAACTTAGAAGTATTTAATTAGAAACAACATTAAAAAAAAACATTAATTATAGACGCAGGCATGGCTGTGTGGTTAAGGATTTCGCTTCGCAACCACGTGGTTTCGGGTTCAGTCCCACTGCGCGGCACCTTGGGCCGACTAATGTCTTGTGAGTGAATTTGGTAGATGGAAACTGCAGAAGCCCGTCGTATATATATATATGTGTTTGTGTTTGTCTCCGTATCTGTTTGTTAACATAGCGGTTCGGCAATAGAGACCGATAGAATAAGTACTGGGTTCGATCTGATTGACCTCCAAAGCGGTGCCCCAGCATGGCCGCACTCAAATGACTGAAACAAGTAAAAGATTAAATTATAAGGAATAAGTTTTGTTTTACTATTTATTTTGTTACTTCCGGGGTAAAAAATAGACATCATTACATCTTGTAATTAATGTTTTTTTTAATGTTGTTTCTAATTAAATACTACTAAGTTACCTAAATGTTATTTTTTTCCTCTCGTAATACACGTGCTTTTGAAATTAAATTATTTTTACTGGTACGTAAAGCGTTAAGTATATTTTTGTTTTCGTTTCGGTATTTCAAGTACATCCCCCATCCATTTGAAATTACGGCGGGCTTCTCCACATTTACCAATTACGGTATTTCAGCAATTTATTCCGTTCGGCCATAGATGCAGTAAACCCACCGCCTCCACTGCAACATTTAGGATGTGTCTGAGGCTCTAACAATTCCGCTAGTCCACCGCTCTAGATTGGTACTTTATTTATTTACCTCGAAATGATGAAAGGCAGAGTTGGCCTCGGCGGGATTTGAACTCAGAGCATAGTGATCTAGAACGAATACAGCAAGGCATTCTGGCCGACATGCTAACGACTCTGCCAATTCGCCACTACTGAGGGCTAAACAACAACAACTACTTTTTGACACCTTGATTTTGTAGCATGTCATTTGCAATGGTCTATCTCATCGCCTAGTCTGCTATTACTGCTCGTTTACCTCATGTGACTTTTACTAGCAAACTATAATCATAATCTTCACCCAGCAAGCCTCATGCATTGTATAATATTCCCATAGGCGCAGATGGCTGTGTGGTTAGGGAGTTCGCTTCGCAGCCGCATGGTCTCGGGTTCAGTCCCACTGCCTGGCACCTTGGGTAAGTAAGTGTCTTCTACTATAGCCTCGGGCCGACCAATGCCTTGTGAGTGAATTTGGTAGACGGAAACTGTAGAAGCCCGTCGTATATATATATATGTGTGTGTGTTTGTGTTTGTCTCCGTATCTGTTTGTTTACCTCCCGTAACTTAGCGGTTCGGCTTAGAGACCGATAAGATAAGTACCAGACTCAAATGTACTGGGGTCGATCTAATCGACTTCAAAGCGGTGCCTCAGTATGGCCCCAGTCCAATGACTGAAACAAGTAAAAGAGTAAAAGAGTAAAAGAGTATAATGTGTTAGATCTCCAGATACAATTAGCGTTACTGGTAGTCAGGTGTACATGGAAGTCTAAGGCCAATTGATACCTTCATCAGCGGTAGTACAAAGAGAATCGTAGATACGTTTCGTTGTTTATATACACCGTGGCACAGACGCCGGTCATGTACGACAGCAATCGAAATATAATACTCTCAATTTACTATGTAAATATCTTTTCAAGAGTGCTTAAACATTCGAGATCAACATTAAAATTAGAATATAAAAATTAACTTACGGAAATGAGCTTGTTTATTAATCCTATGGATAAATATTTCGCAGCCATAACGAAAAGGAATATTTTGGGCAATGCGATTAACGAGAGGGCTCAAGGAAAGTGAAAACAATCAGATTTAGATGATAATATATACAATGATACATAAATAAAGCTAATACGAAGAGATACTTGAAAATAAAATCAAGCCAAATATTGAAATGCGTGAGCATTAGCTCATAAGGTATTTGTTATGTAGCCCCAGGTCAGCTCTGAGTATGTAGGCTTATAATCAAAAGACATTCTAGCTGTGAGCATCTCGCTTTTTTTTCTTTAACATACAATATATCATGGACACCATTATCCAAGGTGTCCGCCCTTTTTAAAAGACACTAGGCTGTGATTTGAGGGTGGTATGACTGCTATTTCTTGCAGGCCGAGCGACCACGTAGGAGCTCCCCCGATTACTTTTTCAGTAGATAAGTTGTGGGAGTTATAGCCATCCAACGTAGACCTGCCTCCACCTTAGTGCCTGATGTCATTAGTGTATGTTCCTATATTTGTCAGACAGAAAGTGGATGTGCAACAGAGAAACAACCTCAATGCAGCACCGTCGTGCACTAGCACACCAACTTGGCACCCACACCTCCAGTACTTTTTTTTTACTAATACATACATATATATATACGCATACATGCATATATACATACATACATACAAACATCCAAAATGTATGCATGTGTACATAACACATAATACATATATAATAAATACATGCATACATACATATATAATAAATGCATGCATAAATACATACATACATACATACATACATACATACATACATACATACATACATACATACATACATACA
>JAOPJM010001842.1:2279786-2293631 GCA_027124095.1 Muusoctopus leioderma
ATACAATATCAATTGTCAATGTGAAACGCTATCTTTAAGATAGTGTGTTCATGCTAGTATATATATATATATATACACACACACACACCACACACATGTGTATGTATATATATATATATAAATTTACTGTTGTCTATTGTTGTTGTTGTTTTTTGTTTTTTACCTCTATATATATATATATATATATATAGATAGATTGTAGTTAAGGGTCATTGCAATTTGAATAAAGTACTCAATACATAAAGTAGAGATATGTTTTTTTTATTATTCACAATAAACCCAAACAGATCTAGATGTGTTTCATTCTTGTTGAAATCGTCGGTGAGTCTGTATATAAAGTAAAATTTTACTATATATTACACAATGCTTCATTTGAATTATATATATATATATATATACACACACACACATACATACACATACATACACTCACACAGATACAGCCACATTTATTTATATATTTGATTTTTCTGCCAGATATTTATTCAGATTTTATTTTTGTTTAGTACAACAAGTTCTATGTTGTTTTTTTTTTTTTAACCTTTTTGGGTTATTTTTTTTTTTTAATATTGTTTTGTTCAATCATTGGGGCATTTCTAATTAGGTACTTGTGAGGGTTTAACGACCTGTTCGCTAAATTTGATGTATTTAGCCCAATTTCAGTACTTGTTCAACAATTAATGTCACTTGATATTATTATTATTCATAGCAGATTAAGATTTACATTATGATGAAAAAAAAAAAAAAGGATTAGTGAAATCCTGTTAATACCAGTAGCTCTTTACTAATTACAAGTGTTGGTCACTCTAAGAGAGTCAGTAATATCTAAGGTCAACATACACATTCATTTTATGTAATATTTGTACATAGTACATAATTGGTTAGGCAGTGAACTGACAAAGTCTTCTCCAACAGTCTTAACCCTTTTGATACCAGCCCACCTGAAACTGCCCCTGATTCTATGATAAAAACCATTTGTTTAAAAGTGTTAATATTTAAATACAAACCTTCCATTATAATTTTATGTAAGAACTTTTTGTTATGTTCCAAAACACCAACTTAATAATGAGAAAGTTATTTTACTAAATCCCCCTAAATTCTTTATTATTTTCAAAATTAATTGAAAATTATAGGCAGTGTGTTTGGTAGACGGAAACTGCAGAAGCCCGTCGTATATATATATATATATATATATATATATATAATATATATGTGTGTGTGTGTTTCTGTTTGTATCCGTATGTTTGCTTACGGTTCAGCAATAGAGACCGATAGAATAAGTACTGGGGTCGATTTGATCGACCTCCAAGGCTGTGCCCCAGCATGGCCGCAGTCAAATGACTGAAACAAGTAAAAGAGTGTATTTCATTAGAAATATGGTAACAAAAGGGTTAAGTAACAGCAACAATATGTCTAGAACCCCTCCAGGATTATAGTTCTGGCTTCATGGTATTAAGTGGATGTGACGTAAATTTTCTCCGTGGACAGAATACCAGTCTAGGTGATCTGGTACCTGTTCCACTGATAGTTGAGTGAACAGAGGTAGATGTTGAAGTAAGTGTATAGTACCCAAACATGGATGGCCAGGTGGATAGGGTAGTGGACAACCAGCTAAGGAAGATGGTGGTTCATATCTTGTCACTCTCAATGACTAAATTCAATTATCTGTAAGTAGATACCACAGGGAGGTACAGTCCACCTAGTGGTAAGTAGGTACCACTTAAACAAGGGATCATGTGGTGTACACTCTGACCTGGGATTACAGTGTACATACTGATCTGGGATCCTGTGGTGTATACACTGATCTGGGATCATGTGGTGTACACACTGATCTGGGATCATGTGGTGTATACACTGATCTGGGATCATGTGTATACACTGATCTGATCTGGGATCATGTGGTGTATACACTGATCTGGGATCATGTGGTGTACACTCTGACCTGGGATTACAGTGTACATACTGATCTGGGATCATGTGATGTTCTTTGACTTGAGATGATCTGCTGTACTCACTGACTTGAGATGATCTGCTGTACTCACTGACCTGAGACATCTCCTGTACACTCTGGCCTGGATCATGTGTATACTCTGACCTGGCAGTCAGAGTATACACCACATGATCCAAGATCAAAGATCAAAGAGTAAAGCACATGATCCCAGATCAGTGTACAACACATGATCCCAGGTCAGAGTGTATACCACATGACCTCAGGTCAAAGTGTACACCACATGATCCCAGGTCAAAGTGTACACCACATGATTCCCAGGTGGAGTAAAGTGTAACAGTTGCAACCAAGGATTGAACCTAGATCACAGACTCACTTCACTAGATGCTAGCCAACTGTTTATGGTGCTCACCAAAGAAAGCATTTTTTTTTTCATTCATTTTTTAATTTTCTGTTGGAAGAGTTGGGTGGGGGGAGGGAGTAACCGGTGAGGTGAAATATAAAGATGTGGAGGTGGGCATGGGAGGAAAGGTGTTCTATAATGGATATGACAGCAGCTGTGACAGTTTAATAGACAGAACACTAACAAACACAGACTGACATACACACACACACACACACACACACATACATGCCCACAGACACACACACACAGACACACACACATACATACACACATACTAGTAGAGTTGTGTGTGTGTTTTTTCTGCCAGTTTATTATTCCACTCAACTAGAACTGCCGGACTCCCTTCGGAGACGTTTCACAGCAGGAGGAGCATCTGTCTCTGGTTCCAGGATAGGGGGCTCAGAATCTACAACAAACAACAACCATTTATTTATTACAATTAATAATTTCCAAGTTTGACACAAAGCCACACTTTTTCATGGAATAGAAAAAAAAAAAAAAGGTCAGAGTCCCAGAACCCCTGATGGAGTTGTAACAGCGCCATCATGACCCACGGCATGTCTAGGGCATCCTTTAAGCCTGGTGGAGACCATCCCTCCCTCTCTCTTTTGTGTTTTAAGGCCATCTTCCCTGCTAAAGCAGGGGTTAGCCTTGCGGGCCCCATGACAAGCTTCTCCATTTTTCCCCTATCGTCGGCATCCCCCCCTCACCAACTTTAATTTCCTCCTCCATCATCTTTAGCCATGTCGTTCTTGGTCTTCCCCTTCCTCTACTTCCATCACTCCTCTCTCACACCCAGTCACTTTCATCCTTCCTCAATTCACAACCCAACCATCTCGTTCTATTTCTCTTCACAACATTCATCACTGGTTCTATTCCCATTGTCCTCTGCAATTCGTTATTTGTCTTCCTCTCTCTCAGTGATACTCCACTCATCCATCGGACCATTTATTTCCTGTCATCTGCATTCCCCCTCACCAATTTCATTTCCTCCTCCATCATCTTCAGCCATGTCCTTCCCCTTCCTCTACTTCCTTCCACATTCATTTCCATCACTCCCCTCTCACCCAGTCACTTTCATCCTTCCTCAATACATGACCCAACCATCTTATTCTATTTCTCTTCACAACATTCACCACTGGTTCTATTCCCATCGTCCCTCTCCAGGTCGTAATACTCATTTTGCTGTTGGAGCAGACTGGAGCAACGTGGAATAAAGTGACTTGCCCAAGGACATGACATGCTTCCCTGACCGGGAATTGAACCCACAACCTTACGATCATGAATCCAGTAGCCTTACCACTAGGCTACGTGCTTCCCATAAAACAAAATGTCTGGCCATTTGGTAGTTCAGTGATATGATTCTCATACATAAAATCAGTATGGTTGGTGTCAGTATGTTTGGGTAAGTGTCTTCTACTATAGCCTCAGCCCTTGTGAGAGAAATTGGTAGACAGAAACTGTGTGGAAGCCTGTCGTGTATGTATCGCCATCATTAAGCAACTGAGAGTGAAAGACTCCCAGCTGCTGATGGTACTCATTTTCAGCTGAGTGGACAGGGACAACGTCAAATAAAGTGCCTTGCTCAAGGACAAAACGCATGTCCATACCAGGAATCGAACACACGACCTTACAATCGTGAGCCCAGTAACTTAATCCCTTGGCCGCGCAAATTCACTTCAGGGAAAAATTTAGGATCTATTTTGGGTTTTTTAAGGGACAAAATAAACCCTAAATCAACAGAGAGCTGTGAGGAGAAAGACACACTAATAGCAACATATTAATATCTCAAAACAAAACTATAAAACAAACAAAAAAATCAAACTCCCAAATACTATGGTAACATGATGATGATGGCAAGACATTCCTCGTATACAGCCCATAGCCTTAAGTATAAGATATACAGAGGTAGAGCAGGGTGGTTGAGAAACACAGGACTGAAGGTTGGTAGTGTAGAGTTGTCTATTACATTGACACCACTGTTAATACAACAACAACAACATTAACAGATAGTAAGTACTCTACCCCCCCACACACACACTCTCATATATATCTACCTACCATTTGTGTCTTCAGCACTGTCCTTTGGTTGGGAAGTTCTGTCTTCTCCAATCATACTTCTCGCTGTAACAACAGAAACACCAGCATGAGTACACAGCATGTAAGGTTGTGTGTTATGGTGTGTACAGTGTGTAAGGCTGTGTGTTGTGGTGTGTATTCAGTGTGTAAGGCTGTGTGTTGTGGGTGTGTATACAGTGTGTAAGGTTGTGTGTTGTGGTAAGTACACAGTGTGTAAGGCTGTGCGTTGTGGTGTGTACACAGCATGTGAGGCTGTGTACACAGCATGTAAGGTTGTGTGTTGTGGTGTGTACATTGTGTAAGGTTGTGAGTTACAGTGTGTAAGGCTGTGTGTTGTGGTGTGTACACAGTGTGTAAGGCTGTGTGTTGTGGTGTGTACACAGTGTGTAAGGCTGTGTGTTGTGGTGTGTACACAGTGTGTTGTGGTGTGTACACAGTGTGTAAGGCTGTGTGTTGTGGTGTGTACACAGTGTGTAATGCTGTGTTGTGGTAAGTAGACAGTGTATAAGGCTGTGTGTTGTGGTGTATACACAGTGTGTAGAGTTGTGTGTTGTGGTGTGTACACAGTGTGTAGAGTTGTGTGGTGTGGTGAGTACACTATGTAAGGCTGCATTATAGTTGTGTATATAAACATGTATATCTGTATAGATATATTAGTAGGAGTGTGTACAAGTGATTAAAGGTGTCTGTGTGTGTGTGTGTGTGTGTGTGGTGAATGGAGTATGTAATTGAGTGTATGCATGATTAATTTAGTAAATATGTAAGTGGAGGATGAGAAAGAATGTGAGTGAAAGATACTTAGTGAGAGGGAAATGGAGAGTGATGGTTAGAGAAATCATGGGATCGAGTGAGAGAGAGAGAGTGTGTGTGAGAGATGTGACATCAGATAAACATGGTTAGATCACTCACAGAAAATCTCGTAGAGCATAGTATATATAAATATATATACACATACACATATATGTAGTGCTTGTAGCTACTTCTGTACCATGGTTTCATGCTAGTATCCAGTAATATGGACACACTGATCTTCAGTGGACTGTCTGTTGTTTCAATAAAAGTGAGCAAAACTGTCACACTGTCTCTGCAAGTTGATAATTAGTTCTATCTTTCTGTTCATTATTGGTGTGAGGTGGCTTATGATGTGATACTTCTCAGTCGAACATAAATTGCACAGTTCTGACATGTTGTTTGTGGTGGGTCTGCCTAAGATGTATAATGTAATGTCGGTAGACTCACCTCTATCTTTCTTTTGCCAAATGTGCTTTGAGATCGATGTAGTGTTTTCTTTGTGGCAGTGTTTGAAAACATTACATCGCTCTCAAAGCACATTTGACAAAAGAAAGATAGGGGTGAGCCTATCCATGCAATGGTCTATCCAAGATAGACCATAGCATGGTCTATCTTTGACAGAACCACAACCATACATTAATATTTCTAAACAGTGCAATTTATGTTTGACTGAGAAATATCACATCATAAACAACACCACACCAATAATGAACAGAAAGACAGAGCTAATGTCAACTTGCAGACACTGTATGAAATTTTTACTATCTCTTTTCGGAACAACAGAACACCAGTGATGTCACACATCATATGACATACCACCATCTTGTCTTTTGCTTCAACAACTACAACAAAGTCCGCTGAAGGGCACTGTGTCCGAATTCCTAGATACTAGCATGAAACCAGGGTATGGAAGTAGCTACAAGCACTAAATATATATACTATATATAGAAGAAATTCTCAGTTATAAAACTAAGAAGATCAGATGTAGAGTTTAAATATTATTATTTGAATATTGTCTCTACAGGTGAACAATCCATTTCAGATCTCACTCAGATCTTATATTTGTCTCCTGATGAAGGTTTGAGTGAGACCTGAAAAGGATGGTTCACCTGTAGAGACAATATTAAATAAAAAAATATGTATTATATACATATATATATACATACATATATACATACACACACACCTATGTATACATATATATATATATATATATAATGAATAGATATCGTATTATGTTTGACAAATAATATCAAAAATATTATATATAGCACGCGATACAAAAATGTAGAGTAATGTATTTATTTTTATAAAGCAATATGAATACAATACTGGGTTACCAAAGGTTTTGTGTTGATGTACTCATTCAGGCCCCATATCTCCATGTGTTTTGAGATATTACAAAAAAATATACTTTGAAAAAAATATGCATAAATGCTGTAAACCCTATACAAATTGAAGCAAAGGGTGCAGTCTGTACACAGCAGAGAAAAGGAAAATCCTCAAAAACATACACAAAAACATACTCTATTGAAACACCAGATTAGAGGTATTTGGAAAATGCAGACAGTTTGAGCAGCACCTGTTACAGAACTGGGAAACACCACCTTCACCAGACCAAAACCACACAAATGCATGGACATCTGAAATTGCTTTGCATTAGGTTTTCTTCATCTTTGCTTTACCATATCTTCCCTTTCTCTCATTTTTCTACCTTATTTTTTTCTTATAACACCAGCCTTCCCCTTCCCCCAGTGCTAGTATGTCTTCCCCCCTCATTGTCGATGTATTGATCCTCCTTAATTCTATGTAACATATTTGTTTTTTGATTTTCAACATCTCCAAAGTTAACACTTGAGACAGTCATAACTCACATCTACCACCTAAGAGTTTATTTACTTTAATGGCAGTGTTTATACATACATGTTTTTTTCACATCTTAAAAAAACACACATGGAGGTATGGAGCCTGAATGGGTGCATTAGCACAAAACCTTTGGTAACCTGGTACTACACATATTGCTTTATAAATAGATGAATAGATAGATATAGATTCATGAATAAATTCAGAAAGATAGGGACATTCAGAGAGAGAGAGAGAGAGAGATAAAGAGTTAATATATATGATAAGGTGTATCACCCTTACCCATCCTCATGTCAGAGTCAGCCTCAGTGCTGTCCTGGGAATATTCCTGGTTTGATTGGTCAGGAAAGGATATGTTAGAGTTGGAGTCATCATTCATACATGTGTTGCCGGCACCATACATGTCACTGTAGTTGGAGCCCTGGGACTGCATTGTGTTGCCCTCGTCTGTGTACAGAGATGAGCCTACAACACCAGGGTAACAAATAAAGCATGCAAACAGCTGATGCTGCTTCACTGCACACTCCAACACACTTACTACATATACACACACACACAGACACACACAACTATAACTCACATACATGCAATTCCAGTCACCACACACATGCACACCAATCACTGCACCCACTCACCTTTTACCACACCTTCACACATATAACAGTCACATCACACACCTACACACCAAAATATGTACACATTGACCACCACCATGAACAAAAAATTAACAGTTGAAACAACAGAAAAGACAGAAAGAATAGTAAGAAATAAATAGTTAAACCTGACCCTTGTTACTGTCATGTCCTCCACACCTAACTGGTTAGGGCTCCCCTCCACAGTGCTGAATAACTGGTTAGGGTCCCCCTCCCCCCACAATGCTGAATAACTGGTTAGGGCTCCCCCCACAGTGCTGAATAACTGGTTAGATCCCTGGTTATATATCATTAACCCCCCACACACACACACACACACACACACAGCACAGCCATCCCTCACATTCGAGGATGACCTGGTACCAGTCCGTACCATGCTTTCACTAAGGGTTTTAGGTACCCATGCAGTCGTGGGTAGACACAGACACCCTCTCAGTCCGCCCACACTTGACCCAGCGGAACATCGGGGGATGTGACAGCTGGAGAGGGAGAGAGAGAGAGAGAGGGCTGCACCGGCAGAGCTGCTGCTACTGATACCCATTTTCAGTTGAGTGGACTGGAGCAACGTGAAATAAAATACCTTGCTCAAGGGTACAACACACTGCCCAGTCTGGGAATCAAACTCACAACCTTACTATCCTGAACCCAACAGCCTAACCATTAGGCCACACACCACCATCATATACCAACTGTTTATAACCCCATAATGACTAACAATGATGGAGTCTCTAAGCAGTCACTCAACCTGCTAGAAATAGCAGCCAAATCTCCCTTAAATCACACATCACTACTCTTAAAAGAAAAAAGGGGGGAAAGGCCACATTAGATAATGTAGTCCTAGACAATATGTCTATTGGTCACAGTTGGAACACCTTCCATCATAGGTCTGCTTAATCAAGGCTAACCTAGGGCTAAACAACAACAATATTTAACCCTATGGATACCAACCTGCCTGAAACTGCCCCTGTTTCTATGATAAAACCATTTGTTTTAAAGTGTTCATATTTAAATTTAAACCTTCCGTTATAATTTTATGTAAGAACTTTTTATTAAGTTATGTTCCAAACCCCAACTTAATAACAAGAAAGTCAGTTATTTTACTAAATCCCTCCAAATTCTTGATTATTTTCAAAATTAATTTAAAATCATAGACAGTGTATTTCATCAGAAACATGGTAACAAAAGGGTTAAAGTGAAGTTAAAGAGAAATTAACAGATTGCCAGACATCTATTGTTATTGATGAGAATATAAGCACATTTTGTTATTGATGAGAACATAGGCACACATTATTGTTATTGACAAGAACATAGGTACAAGTCCAGACCAACTACTTGACCAGTTCTTATTTTATTGAAACTAGAGGGTTGAAAGGCTAAGTTGACCTCAGTGGGATTTGAACTGCAAACACAAAGGGACACAAATAACAACCACAAAGTATTTAATCCAACACTCTACCACAACTGACATTTACAACCAATGATGATTTCGATGATGATGATGATGATGGTGGTGGTGGTGGTGGTGGTGGTGATGGTGGTGATGGTGATGATGATGATGATGATGATGATGATGATGATAATGATGATGTATATATATATATATATATATATGCTTAAAATAAAATAGATATTTATGAAAAATATTGTGCTTATATGTGTATGTGTATGCTATTTATGATATATAGCACTGAGTATTTGTGCATGGCATATATGTACTTACGCGAAAGAAAATGTTTAGAAAGCATCTGATACTGCAAATGCTATCTGATTTTGTCCACAGGGATATCATTGGTTTCTTCTGTGTTGTCATTGATCAATAAACTGTCTTCTTGTATTGGGTCTTGGGTCTTTATTAGAATTGTGTTGAAAAGCTTTCCATATCATGCATTGTAGTGTACTAGAAAATCAAATGTAATACAACATCACTTGTTATGATTGATTGGTATTCACCTAATGTTGACCCTTTCATTTTGGTATTAATTAAAAAAACATTTCCACAAGTTGTAGCCTAAATTAAAACATTTGACCCAAGCAAATATATCAATAGTGAGTGTACATAGGAAGTCAGAGGAAGAGGCTGCCATATATCTATGATATATTTCTAAATAATACCAAGGGTTTTTAAGAATATGTGACTGTTTTACATTAATATCATCTATCTCAGTCTTGCAAAACACAGAATCGATAGTGTCTTTGAACAGCATTGATACATATAAGAAAGGAAGTTAACTCGAAATATGACATTTCTTTTGAAATGTGCTACATTTCATCTGTACAGGAAAAAATTAAAAAATGAGAAAACTGAAGTACTGTTTAGTAGCTGTTTTATATATACAGATATCCATTTGATAATTCATGAAGGTTTTCATTGTTATTCAAAAGTATCATCATCATCATCATCATCATCATCATTATCATCATCATCATCATCATCATCATCGCTTTACGTCTATGTTTCCATACTAGCATGGGTTGGACGGAGATTTTTTTTTATTCTGGCTCTCTACATTCTGGCTCTCTACATCATCATCATCATTATCATCATCATCATCATCATCATCATCATCATCATCATCATCGCTTTACGTCTATGTTTCCATACTAGCATGGGTTGGACGGAGATTTTTTGAGGCAGTATTTCACAGACAGATGCGCTTTCTGTCACCAGCCATACTTATTTCTAAGTATGGGAATTATACTGCCGAACTGCCAAACACGGCCGGACATTGTATTTTATGGAGACATAAGCAAATATCACCGGCTGGCTCAGAGGTAAACGGTGTCAAGCAATGACAAACACACCTATGCACACACACACACACACACACACACACACACACATACACGCCACAAACTCCTCTCTCAGTTTCTGTCTACCAATTCACTCACAAGTCATTGGTCAGCCTGAGTCTATAGAAGAAGACATTTGCCCAAGTTGCCATGCAGCAAGACTCAACCCCAAACTACGTGGTTACGAAGCAAACTTCCTAATCACACAGACATGCCTGCATGATAAAGAAGTGTGTGTGTGTGTGTATGTATGTGTATATGTGTGTGTGTGCATGCACATATGTCTTTGTAGAACGTTAAGTGTAGACCATTTTATTTATTCATAGGATTATATCTGAGTACAAAATATATGAACTGCAGTCCAGTAAG
Source organism: Muusoctopus leioderma (assembly GCA_027124095.1). NCBI lineage: Eukaryota > Metazoa > Mollusca > Cephalopoda > Octopoda > Octopodidae > Muusoctopus > Muusoctopus leioderma. The sequence goes on from JAOPJM010001842.1 coordinate 2,290,687, forward strand.
TGGCTTTTTTTTCATAACAGAAAAGTTGGTGATAAGTAAAAGAGTGATGTTGCAGGTATTAAAGTAAGATGCAGCTTAGGTTGTTTGTCAGTGCATTTTCTGCATATCTGTGGAATGAAATTGTTGTTATTCAATCACAGAACAGTCCTTTGGTTGCCTTTAGCAGAATCTACTCTGTTGCAAGCAAGCAGTTGGGCCAGGTCTCTGATCTGAGGATACTTTCCTCCCTCCCCCTCCCACAAGTCTTGGTGGCCCTGAAAAAGGGTGATGGGCACTGCCTACCTCCTGACTAAGGAATAAAAAAAAACCAAATAAGTCCCTGTCCACATAATTATTATAATTTGATATACATTTTGTGTACAATAATATCACTGGTTACAGGTTAGTGATATGGGTCTGAAATGGAAAATTTATAAATTACATAAAATTCGAAATTAACTGACTAATATTTATTTAAGTACACAAATTCGCATCTGAAGTACATATCTTTGTGCCAGCATAGCATTTAAAAAAAAAAAAATCTAATGTCACCTGTATTTATGTGTGTATGTTTCATAGTATGTTTAGTCAGCTTGGTAGAGCACCTCCATCTCCAATATATACCCACAGGAGGTGGAATTCAATTCAACACCTCAAAGCTAATAAAACACTTGTCAATTTTGCAGTGCTGCTATTTTTTTAAAACAGTCATTGTTCCTCCTCTGTGGTATCTGTTTACACCTCAATGGACTGGGCTATTTGAAAGTTAAGTTTGTTTATCATGGACACAAGGCAGTGTTGGTAACAGGATACAATCCACAGACCACTCAGCTGGTTGTTCAGTACTATCTACCTATCCATCTGGATAGTTGGTTATAGCTATGCAACAGTTATCATTGTTGTTTAGCGCCAGGTGAGCCCTGATTGAGCAAACCTATGATCAAAGGTGTTCCAGCCATGACCATCCCATCTTTTTGTGTATCCATGACGACAATAGCCAATGTGTCTGTTCTTTCTTTTTTATAATAGTAGGGTGTGATTAGGAGATTTGGCTGCTATCTTTAGCAGGTTGAGTGACTGTATAGAGGCTCCCTTGTCGGCTCATTACTGTAGCTATACAATAGTTATAATGGGTGCAGGCATGATCATGTGGTTAAGAAGTTTGCTTCATAATCATGTGACACCAGCTTTGATCCTACTCTGTGTCACCTTGAGCAAGTGTCTTCTATCATAGCCTCTGGTCAACCCAAGTCTTATGATTGAAATTAGGTAGAGGGAAACTGTGTGGAAGCCTGTGAGACAATACCTGTTCTTGTCTGGTTGACCTTATGTGTTGCCTCGTTTAACACCACTAGCTGGGCCTTTGAGTGATTTTAGCAGATCCCATTCTGTTGCAAGCATTTAAACCAAGTCTCCTCTTTGATGATAACACAATATCTTAATACCCTGCTTCCTACTGCAGCAGAGAGCCTCTTTGTGGTTGCTCAACATGCTAGAAATAACAGCAAAATATCCCTCAAATGACATCCTTATGCCTTTAAAAAAAGGTTTTATTGGATAGGGTCATCTTAGATATACACTGTTTTGGGAGAAAGAAAAAAAAATAGCAAATGGTCATGGCTGGAACACCTTTGATCGTAAGATGGCTCTATCAAGATCAGCTTGGGGCTAATCAACAACAACCCATGAATTATGGTTTGTTTAACCCCCACCCCCCAAATCTCAAAGACCCTACAAAGGTCATGGCTGCCGACCTTTCTCCTCTGACTAACCCCTATATAACAAAAAAAAAACAACTTATTGATTCAGCCTTCTTTTTCTATTATAATACCATTTACATCTGGGATGCATTATAGGAATATAAATCAACTCCAGAAGTTGACTGGTACTTTATTTTATCAACTCCAGAAAGAAGAAAAGCAAAATTGATCTTGAATGTATGTAAACTCAGAATGTAAGGGGTCAACTTTTATATTTTTATTCTTTTTTTATCAGTAGCCAGGAGAGAAGGCAGTGCCCATTACCATTTTTCAGGGCCTCCGAGGCTATTAGGTGGGAGAGAGAGAGGAGAGAGGGAAGAAAGTATCCTCTGATTGGAGCCCTGGCCTGAATGCTTGCAACAGAGTGAACTCCACTACAGGTATGCAAGGGCCAGGTGGTGTTGATTAACTGGGCGATGGATTAAGTCTACCACTCAAGTAGGCCACAATGGGATTCGGACTCAGAATGCAAAGAGACAGAGCAAATACTGCAATGCATCTCATCTGATGCTCTGATAATTTCACCACTCCACAGCCCTAGGCTGTTACATTATTTATCTACTCTGAAAGAATGAAATATAAAGTTGACCTCAGCAGGATTTGAACACAGAGTACAGTGAGATGGAAGGAATACTGCAAAGCTTTCTATCCGACACTATCCAGTTAAAGACTGCCTGCAAGGCATTTTGTCCAACACTCTAACGATTCTGCCAATCCACCACATTAACCTAATTGTATTGACATTAAAATAAAAATTGTTTACAATGAAACCAGTCTTATTCGATTGTTACAACCTTGACTCTAGCTATGGGTAAAAATATTAATAATGAAGTTGTTGGTCTTCAAAGACAAAACAATGTCAAGAATCCTCCCAGGGAAATGAAATATAGGACGTAAATGAAATAATAAGAAATAATTTCTGGTTGAGTAATAATAGCAAACAAATTTATCTTCTTGTTTTAAATGTTTAATGAAATAATTAGTGCCAGCTGAAGAAATTCTGGTTAGTAGTTAATACACCCTTGAAATTAAATTTTAATACATAATCTATGAAGAAAATTTAATTACTGTCCAGTATGATATTTATAGTTCAACAAGGGAGAATTAACTTCACTTCTGCAAAATATCACACACACACACATACATACATATGTATATATATATATCTATATATCTATATCTATCTATCCCAGAGGCTGGATCGCT
>JAOPJM010001842.1:2364820-2377698 GCA_027124095.1 Muusoctopus leioderma
GGTAGTGTTTAAGACCACCAGTTCATAGGGGTAGAGTTAACCCTTTTGTTACCACATTGCTAATGAAATACACTGCCTGTGATTTTAATATTCAAGAATTTGGAAGCGTTTAGTAAAATAACTTTATTATTAAGTTATCGTTTGGAACATAACTTAACAAAAAGTTTCTGAACACTTTAAAGCAAATGGTTTTTTTATCATAGAACCAGGGGCGGTTTCAGGTGGGTTGGTATCAAAAGGGTTAAATCACTGCAAGTGTTCCTTTAATGTAATTAACTCAGTACACTTATATCTGCATTCATCAATTCAGCTAGCTGTCAGATCATGGAATGTTGCATACAATAGACTAGCTACCTATCCAGATTGAAATCTCTCTATCTGTTTCTCTCATTTTTTTATCCTTTTCGAGACATTTATATTACATAGAGTATGTTACGTGCACTTGCGTGTTTAACGGGAATGTTTGAATTGTGTGTATGTACGAATGCTTGTATTCATTTACATCCACTTATGATCTTGATGCAGCCTATAAATTATAAACCCCTTTATATTTTGTAAAGCAGTATTTTTAATGTTTCTTAACTAAAATATACTGTACTACCTCTCTCTCCATTGAACCATTTGTCTACGAACCGTTTGTGTATGAAGAAAAATAATTTAACTGGCTTTAATTACAAATAAGTGAATCAGATTCTTGTATGATTTCCCTTCCAGCCCAACAGCATTTTGATTTTTGGTTGATTTTTTTTTTCTTCTTCTTTGTTCATTTGTTTTTAAAAAATTATTTTCTTTTGTCTGGTGTTGTTTAATATTCAAAGGACTTTTTGTTCTATCTTTGGAAGAGAGAGAGAGAGAGAGAGAGAGAGAAAACAAATGTATTAATTATTTGCTTGCTAATTAAAGAAATCGTTGCTGCAGTTAGTTTGAAAAGGGGAAGGGAAGCTTGTTGAGAAACAATGATTTCTTCTCTTGATTTCTCCATTTAACACTGGTAAGAAGGGAAAATATGGTTTCTCCTTCACAACTTGTGTTATTTGTAGTTCTTTCTTATTTTTTATTATTTTTTTAAGATTAAAAAAAAAATATCCCCCCCCCCCCACCCATATTTATGATTTTCCTGTTGAAAATTTTCTGAAACCAGATGTTAATTCTAAAAGGTGGTGGTAAAAATTGAATAACAATTCCTTTAAATTTGAGCAATCGTCATCATCATCATCATCATCATCATCATCATCATCATCATCATCATCATCATCATCATCATCATAAACAAATTTTCACATCCTCTCTGTTGTTTTTCTGTCCATGTTTGATAAAAGGAAATTATCACTATCACCACCATATAAATATACCCCCCCCCCCATCACTTTTAGCTTCCTCATCTTTCATGAAAAGAATTTCTGTTGTAAGTCTTCTTCTTGTAGGCCAGAAATGGCTCAATATGGCAAGTGCTTTGCTATTTCTCTCTTGACTCAGCTATTGATTGATGGTGAATAATGAAAAACATAAGTATTATGCCTAGAATAACATAAGTATTATGCCTAGTCAACCTGTTACTCAAGAGACAAGCCAAGTGATAGCAAGACTGCTAGAAATACCCAAGTTGGTCCTCATCAAGCTGACCTTTGATGAAAGGCATTTCAGCCCAGCTTTTTTTTCTTCTTTTTTCCAACTACCAATGTAGGGTGTGATTTGAGAGAGATGTGGCTGCTATTTCTAGCAAGTCGAGTGACCACTTAGAGGCGTCCGTGTTAGCTCAGTCAGCAGAGTGGCACAGTGCAAGTGGGCTCAGCCCCTGTAAGCCAGAGGTCTGTAGTCTGGAACTTCACTCTGCTGTTTTCTGTTTTCAGTCGTGTCATCGCTACATAAATAGAGACTTAGTAGGTAGATTAGGAATAACCAAATGGACTAATAGTGTTGGACTAGTAGTTAATACCTCTTGACTATAATTTATAGAATAAACTTGACACTTAACACTTCAACTTTATAAACTTAGGCAGGTGAAATTAAATGTTTGTCTACTGATGAAAATTGGTTTAACCCTTTTGATACCAACCCGCCTGAAACCTGCTTCTATGATATAAAAATAACCCATTTGTTTTAAATTGTTCATATTGAAATTTAAACCTTCCATTATAATTTTATGTAAGAACTTTTTGTTAAGTTATGTTCCAAACACCAACTTAATAACGAGAAAGTTATTTTATTAAATCCCTCCAAATTCTTGATTATTTTCCAAATAAATTGAAAATCATAGACAGTGTATTTCATTAGAAATATGGTAACGAAAGGGTTAAGGATATGAAGGCAGGGAAAGCAGCTGGACCATCATGGATTGCTGTTAAGATGCTGAAGATATCTGGCAAGGTAGGGCCTGTGCTAGTCACTCACATAATCAATCAGGTAGAGTGAGGTGTCTTACCCAATGACTGGCATAGCATCAACTGCTACAAGGGCAAAGGAGATTCTCTTGAAAGAAGCAACTATAGAGACATCAAATTGATGGACCAAGTTATGAAAGTAACAAAGTATTATAAGCACAACTGATTAGCAAAAGAATCAGTTTAGATGAGCTGCAGTTCAGGTTTGTGCCAGGATAAGATAATACTAATGCCCTTGATACTACCGATGCCCTCTTCCTAGTGAGACAACTACAGGAGAAATTCTTAGTTAAGAGCAAAGTGCTATACCTAGCATTCATTGACCTGTAAAAGACCTTTGACTAGATACCATAATCTGTAGTCTGGTGGTTACTAAGAAAACTTGGTGTAGATAAATGGCTAGTGAGTGCCATGTACAGGGAAGGTGAGAGAGTTGGCAATGAGTTCAGTGAGGAATTTAGCATGCAGGTGAGTGTCCATCAGGGCTCAGTTCTCAGCCACCTCTTCTTTATTATAGTTCCCCAAACCATAACAGAATAACAGAGGAGTTTCAGATCTGCTGAAACTCCTGTATGCCGATGGCCTGGTCCTCATAGCTGAATCTGTAGAAGAATTAGAGAAGAAATTCCAAACATGGAAGCAAAGCCTAGAATTGAGAGATATCAAAGTAAACCTAGCAAAGACAAAAGTTTTAGTTAGCAGGAAACAAGACAGGACTCTACTGGTATCAAGGAGGTGGCTATACTCATCATCAGCCATCATTTGTTTCCAATATGCAGAAAATGGGTAGGTAGGAACCCTGTACTTTGCACCAAATGTAAACTATGGGCGCACAAGATGCAGTGCGATCACAGGCAGGCTGATAGAGAACACTTTGTATATAGCAGATACACAGGAATAGTTAGCAATAAGAAGACCCATGAAATATAGTTTTTCAAATATGCAGAAGTCTCTCTAGAAGTACTTGATAGCTTCCATTACCTAAGTGATCTAATTAGCAGTGTAATTAGGTGTCCTGAAAGTATAGTAGCCAGAGTAATAATGGAGTAGAAAACGTTTAGGGAGCTATTACCTCTGCTGACAACAAAGGGATTCTCTCTCTCTCTGAGTGAAGGGCAGATTGTATGATGTTTGTGTATGAAGTGCAATGCTGCATGGTAGTGAGACATGAGCATTGAATGTAGAGAATGTGTGAAAGTTGGAAAGAAATGAGGCATGCATGCTTCACTGAATTTGTAATGTTTTGTGTGCATGAATGTCAGAGCAGAAATCTGGATGTGAGAGGAATCAGATATAGTGTACAAGATAGAAGACTGCATATGGAGGATGACAGTTGGGCAAAGAAGTGCCAAGCAATCCAAGTGGAAGGAACTTGCGGAAGAAGAAGACCAAGGAATACATAGGAAGAATTGGTAGAAAGCTGATCTCAGGAGGCTGAAGCTCATGAAGGAGATGACAAAGGACTGCAACAAGTGGCGAGATGGTGTTCTGGAGAAGACCCATGCAAGCATGGGAAAACGAATGTAAAAATGGTGATGATGATGTTATATATGTCCAACGTACTTTTGTACAGTTTCCGTCTACCAAATTTCACTCACAAGGTTTTGGTGGCCCAAGGTTATGGTAGAAAACACTTGCCGAAAATGATATGCAGTGAGACTGAACCTGGGAACACATGGTTCTGAAATAAACCTCTTAACCACAAAACCATGCATGTGCCCAAGATCCAATCTTATTTTCTATGTATCTTATTTCCTTTGTTCAATGACCAGATTTCAGATTTAATATGGTTTCACTCAACTCCATCTACCACTCAACTCCTTCTTCCACTCCACTCAACTCCATCTTCACTCAATCTAAATTTTCTCTACTTTTATTTTCTAAACATTTGTCAGCACATTTTATCTTATCTTTTTCAACATTATTGTTGCTTAGTCCCCAAATCTTCCTAAGAATACCTTATCCAATATATCTTTGCTTTTTTAAGACAGTAGGGTGTTTTGAGAGAGAGATTTGGCTGCTATTTCTAGCAGTTTGAGCAACCACATAAAAGCTCTCACAATGCTATTAATATTAGTAATGTTGTCTTTTCAGTAGTGATAGGTGGTACCAGCTGCTTATTTTCAATACTGTACATACATACCCAACATACCTACATTGCTCACACATCTCAGTACACATACATACGCAAGCACATTATTTGTAGATACATGATTTCATTGGCAATTACACACCTCATTATCAGCCACACACTAAGATTTGTTTTATTTAATTTCAGGAGATCTCTGCTGAGAAGAGGAATACTCATAGATGTGGAGCTGGAATTTATTTTTTTAGGAAAATTCTACCAGAAGATGTCATTGAATAATTGTTTGCAACATAGGCACAAGGCCAACAACCCCAGTACTTGACTGGTACTTTATTTTAAGGAAAATTCTACCAGAAGATGTCATTGAATAATATTAGCTAAAATGTCTAGTGTATGGCATTTATCAGGTTCTTTGAGGGTGACACAGTGATGTAAGAACACATGTTTATGAGGATATGACTGAGTTTGTAAGAGGTGTCACAAATACAGCTGAACTTGACACAAACTAGTCCACTAAGACGAGACTGGCCACTGCGACAATTCAAAGAGAACATTCTATATCCTACATCAAGTGCTTTGTTTGGATGAAATAAATTCTTCTGTAGAATTTATTTTGTGAAAGCTTTATAGGAAAATGTTACAAACAGAGGAAAGACCTTACAGGTGTGAGGTTTGTGGGAAAGCATTTTCTCGAAACAGTCACTTAACAGTCCATGTTCGCAGTCACACTGGTGAGAAACCATTCCACTGTGAAATTTGTGGGAAAACATTTTCTCGAATGACACGACTTAGAGACCATAGAAATACTCACTCAAGTGAGAAACTCTACAACTGTGAAATCTGTGACAAGTCATTTTCTTGTCATAGTTATTTATCAGATCATAAACGTATTCACAAAGAAAAACTATTCAACTGTGAAATTTGCCCGAAAAAGTTTTCCCGTAATACTGATTTAGTATATCATAAACGTGTTCACACTGGAGAGAAACCATTTGACTGTGAAATCTGTGGGAAAGCATTTTCACGGAGTATTAAGTTATCATATCATAAGCGTATTCACACAGGAGAAAAACCATACAAGTGTGAAACATGTGGGAAAGCATTTTCTCAAAATAGTGCATTAACAGATCATAAATATAGTCATACTGGTGAAAAACCGTACCAATGTGAAATCTGTGGGAAAGTGTTTTCACGCAGTACTAAATTATCAGATCACAGAAGGCTTCACAGCGGAGAAAAGCAATATCAATGTGAAATATGTGATAAAGCATTTAGATGTAGCAGTCATTTGTCAAGCCATATACGGACACATACAGGAGAAAAACCATACCAATGTGAAATTTGTGGTGAAGCATTTTCTAAAAATGGAAATTTATCACGGCATCATCTTATTCACAGAAGAAAATCAACCACACCACTATGAAAGTCGTGAAGATACAGCAGTTATTTATCAAGTAGACACATATAGGAGAAGAACCATGCCAATGTGAAATTTGCGAAGATGTCTTCTAATTTAACCCTTTCATTACCATATTTCTAATGAAATACACTGCCTATAATTTTCAATTATTTTTGAAAATAATCAAGAATTTGGTGGGATTTAGTAAAATAACTAACTTTCTCGATATTAAGTTGGTGTTTGGAACATAACTTAACAAAAAGTTCTTGCATATAATTATAATGGAAGGTTTGAATTTAAATATGAACACTTTAAAACAAATGGTTTTTTATCATAGAACTAGAGGCGGTTTCAGGCAGGTTGGTATCAAAAGGGTTAAATACTGATTAACCTTGAACACATATTTCAAACTGAAGAGGAAATGTAAGTGGATTTTGTGAGATATTTTCTCAAAATTGGTTCTTGACTTTTAAGAAATATATTTACCCTCTGGGTAGGCATGTAGGCAATGCCTAAGTCGACTAAAACTATAAATGCTAATAATTAAGATGGGCACAGCATGGCCAAATGGTTAAAAGGTTCGCTTCGCAATTACGAAGTGCAGGGTTCGATCCCACTGTGTGGCATCTTGGGCAAATGTCTTTACCATAACCTCGGTTTAACTAGGAGAGTGGTGACTCCATTCACAATCGACGCATCCCCGAAATCACCCGTCCAACCCATGCCAGCATGGAAAAGACATAAAATGATGATGAAAGAGTAAATGATTTCTAAATCATTATAAAAAAGCTAATTTAATGCATGAAATTCATTGTATAATTCATTAAATGGCTATTTTGATGTTAGACAGGCATAATTTTTTCCAAGCCTTTAAACATCAATATATATATACTAATACCTGACAATGTTAAGCCTCATACATTGGGTGAAGTTCAAAAATGCATTAAATATCTTGTCATAAGAGCGGAATGATTTTTTACCTTTAGCTCGGTATCATACTGGTGATTACAGAGGGAGGTATGTTACTTCATTTGTCTCTGGTGATTGAGTTCAATTTTCAGAGACTCCTTAACTACACACCCATGCCTTCGCCTACTTAATATATATCTCATTTACACAGACTGGGAATAGGTGGTAGTACCATATGTCCATTACCACAACATAAAGTGAACTTAAGATTTGTTTTTTAGCTGCTTGAAATCCTTTCCTTTAACCACATCTTTGTACCACATTTTGAACATTTAGCATCCATCTTTCCAACATAGTTCATTTCTATTCTTGCTTCTTCAAATTCATCAATTGTCTTATGTTTTAAAACAGTCTCTATCTTTTCTGATTATTTTTAAAGCAGCCTTTGCTACCATTTCTTTCCTCATTTGAAATGTCTGTGCATTAGTTAGTCTTCTTCTTTCAGTTTTTTGCCTCTGTGTTGCTTACTCAGCAGTTTCAAGTTCCCTTGTATTAGTTTTTCTTCTGTCATTTTCTTGACTTTGTGATGTTTGATCTGGAGTTTCACATGCCCTTGCATTAGCCACTCTTCTGTTATTTTCATGGTTTTGTAATCTTAACAACATCTCTTTTCACTGGGTGACATTGTTGTACTCTCCCACTCTTACACTTCCTATTTCATTCCTTTACTCTCTATTTCTTACACTTTCTATTTCATTCTTTCACTCACGCTTTCTAGATGCTTTTTCCCCCACCTAAGGTAAACTGAACTAACTTCCTGTTTACAGTGTTAAAATGTGAAATTTAAACAGGAGGAAGCTTCAAGTGAAACTTAGAAAGTAGTTGTAGAATAAATAGTGGACAAACAAAAATAAAAATGATTGACATATTTAAAAAATATACATAAAGATAGAAAAATCTTTATATTGCATACGCACAGAAGATGGTGCAAGGGAGGTGACTCATATCTATACAGTGATAAAAAATTAATTTAAGAAAAACAGTTTTAAAATGGAATATTTTCCATTACATATAAACAGATTAATTTACCTTGTGGATAATATAAAAATCTTCAGCAAGAATTTAGTGAAATGCCTACAAGAATTACCAAATTCAGGCTTCTTTTTCAAATCCTGGACCATGTCTTGGTGAGACAAGAAATTAAGCCAAAATTTATGATGAGTGTATGGAGAAACAAAGCCAAGAACTGACCATTTAATTTTATCTATTGTTACTTAATTTGTTGAACAATGTACACAGACAAAATCAAAAAGCTGAACATGAAACAGCCTCTACTAAATATATCCCTATTCCTTTGAAAAAATATTATGTGAAAGGTCTCATAAAAAATGTACAAAGACTTCATAAAAAGAATGAGATGGCAGGCACATGTCCACACCAAAAGCAGCATCGATGCTGCCGATACTGATAACAAATTTGGATTTATAATGAGAAAATGTCCACCCCAAAACAAAACACTGGAACTGTCCAAAGCAGACCTTTTTAACTTGGTTAAAAGGGTAAGTTTTGAACACATTTCAAAATAACTTTAACCCTTTTGGTACGCAAAACTACGTACAGTACTACAAATGTTCAAATATGCGTGAAAAAAGGACATATATACCATCTTTTCCATGTATAAAGGGCATATTTCATATACAAACCGTTATTCGTTTATTGACGACTACCGGAACTCAATTGGGCACAGAATTGCTTATTGACGGCTCCCGGCTATGCGTGCAAAAATCTCAAGTCGCTTATTGACGACTCCCGTAATGAAAGGGTTAAGTATCAGTAAATGTGGATCATAAACGTAATGACAAAGGAAAATCAAACCTCAAATATTATTTCATCATCATCATTATCATCATCATCGTCCTCATCATCATCGTCATCATTATCATCATCATCGTCCTCATCATCATCGTCATCATTATCATCATCATCATCGTCATTTTTACGTCCACTTTTCCATCCTGGCATGGGTTAGACGAGACGTTTTAAGGCACTGTTTTACAGCCAGATGCCTTTCCTGATACCAACTCTTTTAGTTGCCTCTTACGACATGCAGGGATAAAAACTGGGATTCACATGGTATTTATGTGAATAGGTTTTAGAACAGGTACACCATGTCTCTGGGTGTCATAAGAGGCAACTAAAAGGGTTGGTGACAGGAAGGGCATCTGGTTATAAAATACTGCCCCAGAAAACCCATCCAATCCATGCTAGCATGGAAAAGCGGATGTAAAACAATGATGATAATGATGAAATTGAATTTTGGAAGAGTCATTTTAGCCAGTAAAAAACACACAAAAACTGTTATACGCACTTTATATTTATTTTGTGGGTTGTCAACATTTTTGTCACACCATGGCGACCTGGTCACTGACATAGTCCCACTGCAACTCAAGTCACTTGTTAACTCTTAACATCCTGTAAGACCCGGTTCCACACGAAACTGTATCATCAAATTGATATGAATTATTAAACTATATACATATAGTAAAAGTGAACTATTTTTGTGTGAAAACACCTGAAGTACCTGTGTTTCTTAGCTTATTTGTTATGAAATTTACAGGTATGAAAAAAGAACTCGTTTCTAAGCATTTTCTGCTTAATCATTACAGGACTTAGAAATTTTCAACAAGATGTTAAGAGTTTATATATTGTTGCTTGTTTTGTAGTTTCTGACGTTCCTCCATCTATCTAGCAATACTGCCTTACTTTAGTCTCTGTTCTATATTTGGTGGCTTAGATGAAGACATATTTTATTATATTTTGTTTTCTGTTTATGTTGTAGCTATGTCTATTAGTTTACATTTAACATTGGTCTGATATAATTTAATTCAATATTTTATAATAGGTATACAGTTGTAGAATCAAACCGAAGTCCGTACGTTTCTTATAAATATAATATTTTTGTCCGATTTTACATAGTGTATTCCAAATAAAATCAATATTTTCCGTCTTTACTTATTAAGTCTTGCTAACTCATTTAGCGTTCAGCTGGGAATGTTAATGTATAAATTATTACTGAAAGAGCTAGAATATTAATAACAATTATCTTATATTGTGTATTTAACTTTGTTTTAAGTATCAATGTGATGTGTATATAATATCTGTTCGTAACATTTTCTTTTGGTTCATTTATTCCTAGGTGTTTGAAACACTGCTTTGATTTAATTCATTTATCTTTCTTTCTTCATACAAAATAATATCGGTAGTTTCTGTTATTCGCACCATCTTTAAGAACATATAACCTTGGCACATTTTGGTAAACACAATTCCATCCAAATTTCCCTACAGAATCCGTACATTGTATGGAGCAGTTTTAAAAGTTACTTGTCATCTTCAGCAAAAGTTACTTGACAAACTCTAGCACACGTAACTCTATCCAATCTATTTTAGAATTGCGGTTGAATGTTTAAGCACCAGACATAGAGGGAGGGAGTGCAGGGTATTCACTTGGACTATTATCCCTTCTAATTACAATGCGATTTGATTTACACTTTCCTCGTTTGATTCTGAAAGAAAAATGCTTTCCATTTTACTCATTATGTTAGATGTACCTACTTCTTATTGGTTATACCTTCTGGTAATAAATCGATGCCATGCGCAGACCATTATTTCATATACCCAAGGAAAAACAAACACAAAAAGTGATGAGAAACTCCCTCCTTAGAATAAGGTCTTGGGTTTCGCAGTCGTGAGGCTCAGCAGCAGGAGTGTGATAGATAACTGAATAGATGCGAGCCTTAATGCGGGCTTCTTAGACGAGATATTCTTCGGGGCAGAGTTAGTAGATATTTTCAAAATCTTCGGAGGATAGATTTTTCGTAAAATGGTCGTTAACTTGCTATAATTATATAAAGGAATGTTAACCCAAACATGATAGAATTTTTCTATTTCACCCAACCGCAAAAATGCTGACGGGAGCCTTCGTGTGTACTACGGCTTAATGTGGATGGTGGAATCAGGCAGAGTAGCGGGGTGCTATGACTCAACCAAGCTAGTGGGACCTCATGGTTGTGTGAGTGGGTAACCTTGAATGTATTTATGTATTTTTTACAATTATATCATGTTTGAACTATTATGTGTTTTTGTATAATTTCATATGTATTGTGTGTCGTTATCAAAATGTTTAAGCCATACATTGTACATTGTAACACGCACCGTTTGTATATAACTTCATTTGTGCAGCGCCACATGTTTGTAACCCCCATATTTTAAAACATTTTTTATATTATATGTGCAAGCTCTTTGTGGCCAATAAAGCAACAATTATTAATCATTACACTGTTTCTGCACTGTCATGCCTATTTATTATTTCCTATTTATTAATGTGTCCTTATCGTTATTATTAATCTCACCCTTCCACTCGATGTAAGCCACCACACTTTCTTCTTTTTTTCTTTGTTGTCTCCTCTGTATTTCGCCTATGTACTGTCGCCGGTCCTTGGGCCCTAGTGGACACGGTTCTACACGGTACCGCATCATCAAATTGATATGAATCATTGAACTATATATATGGTGAAAGGGAATACACAAACAGGCAAAATGGATGGGTTTTGCGGAACTCATCTCAAAGATACCCAAGAACGGGTTGGTTCTAAAAACGGCGTCAGACGTCTACAGAGAAATATTAACATATTTCCCGCGGAGTGCCGGTCGTTTTGCCGTGACCCTAAGTAACAGAGCACTGGTGGTGCTTTCAAGGAACTCCACTTCATCTGCAGGAAAAATCGTATTAAAAATCGTATTAAACGTCGATCCAAGAGACTAATATAAGTGAAAGCACTGTCCCTTTTCCGAATAAAATGAACGTACTTAGAATAGGAAGCATCAATATACGTGGCCTGGGATCGCCTTGGAAAAAATGTCGTTGTCAACGATCTCAGCTTACTAGATATAGATGTGGTAGCGATCAGCGTGACCAGAATTTCTAGGAAACACATATTTACACACAAACATTTCATCCTCATATAATAATTAGCAATGTGTATATATTTGCTGTCACAGTAAGGAAACAATTTGGAAATAGAAGGCTCTGAACGAAGTGAGAGATGGAATGAGTGACAATAGGTGAAGTAAAATGAAAGGTAGTGTTAGGATGAGGTGTTTATCACATTCCCCACACTGGCAAACATAGACAGTGTGAGTGACAATGGAAGAATTCAAATGAGTGTGTTTTTGGAGTTAGAGGTTAGATTTGTGTTGCTTCACAGCATGGTGAGAAATCGTCACAATCTTAATATACTGATAAATATCGAAGGAAAACAAAGAAATATTAATGGAAGTCGCAGTTTTGCTATGTATTTGGTGATAAAAGAACATCTGAAAATTCATAATTACGTGTAAATCCTTTCATGTATTGGAAAAGATATTGTAATATTTTTCTAAATATAGTATCATCATTTTTAAATTAATTTTTATCAGTGAAATATCCAGTGAACCGATGAAAACGCTATCCGTGAAAAATAGGGTCATTTTTTACGCTGCAAGTGTCTACACGCTTATATAACGATGCCATCCATCATTTTCGGCGTACAACAAGCACTATCGCATTTATGAATTATTCGTCTTGACATTTTGGTTAGAATCAAAGTGTAATAATTTACTATTCAATGGAAAGGGCAACATTTTTTGGTAAGTATTTTACTAATGTTTTTCCAACCGTCATTTTGATTAATATCTAATCAATAAAACTGTCATTATTTTTGATGAAACGAGTAAACTAGTACATACACACATACACAACCACGTGCGCACGCACACACACACACACACACACACACACATATAAATATATATATATATATGTATCGGGATAAATATATATATGTATATATATATGTGTGTGCGTGTCTGTGTGACATATATATATATATATATATATATATATATATATAAGGTTAAGCTGTTGAAATCAGCTGTTTTGTCATTCATTACATTTTCTTCCACCCCTTTCTAGCATAGTTGATGTGGTCTGTCTGTTGTTCCTGTGTGTTACAGCCCCCCTTCCTTCCTGCCTTTGCGTGTCTTGTCTTTGCCAACTCTGCCC
>JAOPJM010001842.1:2451524-2465651 GCA_027124095.1 Muusoctopus leioderma
AGGAGATATGACATTGTCAGAGCAAGTGGTGACTGTAAGCAGGAGATATGACATTGTCAGAGCAAGTGGTGACTGTAAGCAGGAGATATGACATTGTCAGAGCAAGTGGTGACTGTAAGCAGGAGATATGACATTGTCAGAGCAAGTGGTGACTGTATGCATGAGATATGACATTGTCAGAGCAAGTGGTGACTGTATGCATGAGATATGACATTGTCAGAGAAAGTGGTGACTGTATGCAGGAGATATGACATTGTCAGAGAGAGTGGTGACTGTAAGCAGGAGATATGACATTGTCAGAATGGATACATAATGTGTTTCAATGACATATACTAAGTGAAAATGATGAGTTGTTTGTACAGAATAGCTGGGTTTTTTTTACTGCTTAGTCTGGAAGGAAGGCAGTGCCTATTACCCATTTTCCAGGGTCTGCGAGACTGGTGGGAGGAAGGAAGAAAGGTATCCTCAGACCAGAGACCTGGTCCAAATGCTTGCAACAGTGTTGACTCCACTAAAGGCACCCAAGGGTCGGTGATGGATTAAGTCTACCACCCAAATGGGATTTGAACTCAGAACGCAAAGAGCCGAATAAATACCACATGGAATCTCATCCAGCATTCTAAATATTCCACCAGTTCACCACCCTAGACTGGTACTTTATTTATCTACCCTGAAAGGATGAAAGGCAAAGTTGACCACAGCAAGATTTGAACTCATAGTGCAGTGAGCCAGAATGAATACTGCAAGGCATTCTGTCTAACACGCTAACATCATCATCATCAACGTTTTTATGTCCCATGGACAGAGATTTTTTGATGCAGCATTTTACGGTTGGATGCCCTTCCTGTAACCAACCATACTGATTTAGGTATAGGAATCCTACCACTGAACTACCGAATGGCTGGGCATTTTGTTATTTGGCGATGTAAACAAACTCTCCGACTGATCAATAAACAGTGTCCAGCGATGACAAGCACACATACATATATATATATATACGACGGGCTTCTTCTGTCTACCAATTCTACTCACAAGGCATTGGTTGGCCCGAGGCTATAGTAGAAGACACTTACCCAAGGTGCCACGCAGTGGGACTGAACCCGAAACCCTGTGGTTGTAAAGCGAACTTCTCAACCACACAGCCATGCCTGCGTCTGCCAATTTGCTGCCTATATATATATATGTGTGTGTGTGTGTGTGTGTGTGTGTATGTATGTATATAGGTAGAGATAAGAGAAAGATAGGAGACAGGATTGTTTAAAATGACAGTAGAACGTTAAGTGTTACATATCAGATGCTGTAGGACATATCTACACATATACTGGGACAGTAAACTTATGTCGAAGATACAACTCATGGAAACATTGCCAATCGAAAATAAAACTGTTTAAAATTTATTGAAACAGCTTTTAAATGATTTTATAAAAATTTTTAACAAGTCTTTATTAGTGAGAAAATACTCTGGGTTACTTTGTTTAGAAAGAACAAAGACTATTTCTCCAGTATTTCACCACAAATTTCACTCAGATTTTTGTCTGGTGTGCATGCTTTTCCCTCATAAATATCCTCAGAAAAATGTAGCTCTTTAAATATTACACTGTCATTACTAACTTCATGTTTAGTTACATGATTTATTATGTCTAGTCACATGACTTTTCCTTGAGAATGACTTACCACAGATTTCACAGTTAAATGGTCTCTCTCCTGTATGAACCATTACATGGATGCTTAAATTATAATTGGACGAGAATGCTTTATCACATATTTCACACTGGAAAGGTTTCTCTCCTGTGTGAACAACATTATGTCTTGTTACATGACACCTTCTTGAGAATGCTTTACCACAGATTTCACAGTTAAATGGTTTCTCTCCTGTATGAACAGTCATATGTTTGTTTAAGTTATAATTAGAGGAGAATGATTTACTACAAATTTCACACTGAAATGGACTGTCCCCAGAATGAAGCATTTTATGCATTCTGAAGTTACTACCAGACATAAATGATTTACCACAGATTTCACAGTTGAATGGCCTTTCTCCTGTATGAACCATTACATGTTTTGTTAAGTTACTATTTGACGTACAAGTCTTTCCACAAATTTCACACTGATGCGGACTCATACCTGCATGAGTCATTATATGGTTCTTTAAGTTACTACTAAATGAGAATGTCTTGCCACAAATTTTACATTGGTATGGCCTTTCTCCTGTATGAACTGTTCTATGCCTCCTTAAGCTACTATTACAGGAGAATGCTTTTCCACAAATTCCACAGTGGTATGGCTTCTCTCCTGTATGAATTCGTAAATGTTCACTTAATTGCCAACTTCTTTTGAACTGTTTATCACAAATTTCACAATGAAATGATTTCTTTCCCCTTTGAACCATTTTGTCTTCCATCAGGCTACGGTACATTCATACTAATGGACCACGGAATGGTATGGTATTTATTCTATGTGTGAAAAGTAAGAAACCAAAATTTCACATCTTCCACATTGGTATTTTAGCTAACACAATTCAATGATGACATCTTTCATTCGTAATCCACTTTCTAAGATGCAAACACTCCCTGAAATACAACAGAATTGAATATTAACATAGAATTAATCATAATACTTTGAAAATATAATGCTAAATGACTGGTTGAATAAGCCATAAGGTGAAACTGGAAATCCCAGTCAAAATTAATTCTCTCTCTCTCCCTATATATATATATATATATATATATATATATATATATATATGACATGTTTATATATATATGACATTATATATATATATACATAGATATACAGTATATAATATATATGTA
This sequence comes from Muusoctopus leioderma, assembly GCA_027124095.1. Taxonomy (NCBI): domain Eukaryota; kingdom Metazoa; phylum Mollusca; class Cephalopoda; order Octopoda; family Octopodidae; genus Muusoctopus; species Muusoctopus leioderma. Next base: position 2,454,338 of record JAOPJM010001842.1, read on the forward strand.
AATATAATTGTATTATATTTCTTTATGGGTACTAGGGATGTCAAATTAACAGCCCTATCATTTTGTCTTAGAAAATAACCACCAGGGCAGTAACTGTTATGAGCCTGGTAGGTGTTTGTACAGAAGCATTCACTAAACATTTACAGCAACACAGCCTGAGATATCAGCCTGCAAACCTAACCCTACATCTAAGGGACCTTATACGGTCAACTTAAATGTTCATCCCCTCTTTAGGGATTATCTAAAGGATTATCTAAAGGGATTATCGTTAGCCAGCCATCATGATTCTCATCATCATCATTTTTACATCCCCTTTTCCATGCTTGCATGGGTTGGACAGGACTTTTTGAGGCAGCGTTTTTACAGCTGGATCCCCTTCCTGACACCAACCCTTTTAGTCACTTCATACGACATGCGGGGATACAATGTACCTATTCTAAAAACCAGAATATACAGCAAATCTTCAATAAAAGCTAAAGATTAACAATGCTTTGGGTCATCTCAAACTGCACTGAGGTCACAACCAGTGCCAGATATAGCCGTAAACTAAACAAGCTTTAGCTTAGGGCCTCAAAACGATTAAAAGGCCATATATGTTTTCAATTTTTGTGAAACCTGATGTAATTTTTATAACAAGGGGCCTCCAAGCTTTATATAGCTTAGGGCCTCGCCAAGTCTAAATCCAGCACTGGTCACAACTTTTTATTAATAACATAATAAGTCTGCACACAACAGTTTTATATTTACAGATGCACCAACATCCTCTGCAGTTTTATGTATAGTGGTGCACCAACATCTCTTAATTAAATTTCCTCTCTCCTTTGTAAGCAACCAGCAACCACACATCCTAAAAGATGGTGTAGATTGGGGGAATAATTAAAGCTTCACACAGAATACCTGTAGTATTTCGTTACAGCACTTTTACATTATGAGTTCAAATCCTACCAAGGTCAACTTTGCCATTCATCCTTCAGGAATCAATAAAATAAAGCACCAGTCAAGTACTGGAACTGACTTAACATTCCTATAAAGCATCCTAGATGTGAATGGAATTATAATAGAAGATATCTCTATCTCCATGTAAAGTTTCTGCATGGTTTGTTTAGAATCCATAATTCTATTTATTACAGTACACTCTGTAAAGTGGTTGGTGATAGGAATGGCATCCAGCCATAGAAACCAAGCCGAATGAAACATGAGTGAGGTGTGGCCCCCCGACCCGTCCAGGAGAATGGTGACTCCATTCACAATCGACATGGGCCGAAATCACCCATCCAACCATGGAAAACGGACCTAAAATGATGATGATGAGAGATTTTTTTTTCCCCCAGAGGGTTGCCTGTCTTTTTTTGTAATTATCAGATTAAAAATCAAATTAGTAACATTTTTTTTTTTTAATGATTTAGGCAGAGAAGGAAGGGCAGATCCCATTACCCTTTTCATGGTCTCTGTGACTGGGAGGAGGTTAGCTTCAGTTCAACGATTTGGAACTGAAAGCTTGTCAGTGTGGTGGCCTAAAGCTAAATAACAAACACACACGTGTGTTGTTATTGTTTAGCTTTAGGCCAGCACTGAATGAGCAAGCCTATTGATCGAAGACATTCTAGCCATGACTATCCGGTCTTTTCAAACATAGTTTATTTCAGCGACAGGCCCTTGTTTTTTTTCTTTAAGACAGTATGGTGTGATTTGATAGACTTGGTTGCTATTTGTAGCAACTCGAGCGATCACGTGGAGGTTCCGTCGTTCGATTCGTGTGTGGTTTGTGGAGTAGTGCTGAGGGGTTTAAAGCCATGTGAGTGAAATTGGGTAGACAGAAACTCTGCACAAGCCCGTCAGATGGATTGTATTTGTAATTCAAAGGTCCAGCCTTATCATTCACCGTGTCTCGCTGATTCTGCCCGAGGATTACGTTAAGGGTACACGTGACTGCGGAATACTCAGTCACTTACGGGCTAATTCAACGAGCAAGTAGTTCAGTTGATCGAACAACTGAATTACTCATCGTTGAAACCGACGGAGATACATGGGGATTATATATAATATTGCGACCGCATCAACTTCATCTATAGCCAAATACCCCCTTATCAGCAGTTCAGGTCTGAAATAACCTTGGTAAAAGAGGATTACAAGTGCAAAACATTTGGTTAAATGTGACCGAGAGGTATGATATACGCGAAACAATAAAACCTAAGGAAACTAGTGATGGGCTGCGTCGAGAAATATTTTGCCGTAAGAAGGCGAAAGAAGTTTAACGATTCGGACAGGACTCTTCATTAAAGAGAGAATGATACATGTGGCAAAAGATGACCTCATTCGCCTATATTAAAGTTCCCAAAACAAGTAGACACTAAGTACGTACTTTAGAACTCTTAAAAAGCCGGTTGTTTATGTGGAATATCATCATTGCACATTCGTCGGATATTTTCTCAACATTGTGCTGTCAACAGCTAGGCGCCATTCCCTCCTGTCGGAACACAGTTGAACAAAGCTATCTAGGTTTTCTAAGCAGGGAGTAAAGGGTAAATTTGAAAATTGGTTTAGGTCTGTGAATATTTTGTTAATCCATGTGGTTTTAGGTCTGCCCTGTGGTCGTTTTGTTTTTACAGCAGCTTTATGTGGAATAGCGAGATTATATGTCATTAACTGTCTGTATTAATTCATGGCTCTTTTGCTAGACTGAATTTACTGACGGATTTCTGTAAAATTAGCAAACAGGGTTGGTCGGAGATCGAGCATACAAATGGACAAATAGTATTTTCTTAAAAATAGGGAACTATGAGCAGATTTAACAGAAGGGTTTAAGAAACAAGGTGTGGGGCAGCAAAACTGTGATAATTGGAAGACGAAAACATTTTAAATAAAGTCACACAACACTGTTTCAGTTTATTTCTTCACCTAACACACCATTAAAACACAAGATAACAAAAACAGTAAAATATAAACCAGCCAACACATCAGTGAAACAACAACACGATAACAATAAAATATTGCATATGTAAACATTAACTGTCCAAAGCTATCTTACCTCAACACACCGCTCTTTAAACACTCTACACAGTTTAACAACACATTCCCTTCTACATACTCCTTAAAAGTCCCTTACCTAGCGATAAACCCTATATATATATATACACCCACCTCTGACTTAAAACATCAAATTCGGCAGAGGTGTTATGGCTGAGAGGAAGTCCAGACTAAACTAACCAAGACATATTTAATTATCTCAATGCCTCTTCTTCTATCTCTATCTTCTTTCTTTCTTTCTTTCTCTCTCGCTTACTTTCAATCTATTTGTCTTCTCTTTCAGTCTCTCTCTCGCTTACTTTCAATCTATTTGTCTTCTCTTTCAGTCTCTCTCTCTCTCTCTCTTTGTCAGCGCGCGCGAGAGGGACAGATTGAGAAGACAGAAATAGATTGAGTGTAAAATAGAATAAAATCATTTACGTACTTTCGACATGGATGTAATTAAGTTGAAACACCTGCTCGTTTCTTTTAAACGCCGAAGCGTTTGCCACGTAATTTATTTTAAATGTTAATAAATCAAACAAATAAACGGTGTGCCTAAGAATAAACAGTGTTTATTATATTTCTTTATGGTTTGGTCTCAAGGAAGACGTTGTGCTGTGATATCCTTCGGAGGTCCTCCGAGCAGTGACCTAGCTAGAGTTTATGCCGCCCCGGGGCGCTCCTTGAGTTTGCCCCTCAATGAAAAACACAACACAATATACAATAAACATACTTAAACCAAAAAGTGCCTCCCGGGACGGATCGCCTCCCTCGGTCCACCACTAGCTACGCTACTGTCTCCAAGACCGGTAAGATCGACGCGCTTTATGTTGCTCTTGAACAGCTGCAGGAAAAAACATGTGCGGGGAGAAAATTCCAGAGGGTTGATGTTCTGGGAAGGAAGGACTGTGCGTAGTGGTTAGTGCGGTGCTGAGGGGTGGACACAATATGGGGGACGAGTAAGTAGAGGTGGCATGAGACCAGCCAGCTCTGAAAAGAAGCCGCGGTAGTTGTGATAGAAATTAGAATATACTGGTGAGCGTTGGGTGGACTTTTTTGGATGCAGCGACTTCGCACCAAACTGGTGGGTGACCTTTTTTGAATGCAACTCACACCAAACTGGTGGGTGGCCTTTTTTGAATGCAACTTCACACCAATTTGCTGGGTGGCATTTTTGAATGCAACTTCACACCAATTTGCTGGGTGGCCTTTTTGAATGCAACTTCACACCAATTTGCTGGGTGGCCTTTTTTGAATGCAACTTCACACCAATTTGCTGGGTGGCCTTTTTTGAATGCAACTTCACACCAATCTGCTGGCTGGCCTTTTTTGGATGCAGTGACTTCCCACCAATCTGCTGGGTGGCCTTTTTTGGATGCAGTAACTTTGCACCAATTTTCTGGGTGGGTTTTTTTGGATGCAGTACCAAGATTCACTCCAGGAATCATCACATATTTCTCTACACCCACCTCCTTTTTAATGGCTTAGTAACAGGAGGAAGGCGCAGAAGCCATGACCTTTTTTCGTGACTGATGGAAGAGAGGAAGTTGTCCTTTGACCGGAGACCTGTCCCAAATGTTTGCACCAGTATGGACTTCACTAAAGGCACCCAAGGGCCAAGTGGCATTGTTAAACTGAGTGACAGATCAAGTCTACCTATATGACTCAATACTGTGGTGTTATTAGTTAACCCCAAGTAGGGCCAGATTAACCTATACCAGGGCCCCTAGGCTGTTAGCAAAATCTAAATTTTTTTGTCCAGTCAAAAATAAAATTAAGAAAAATATATCTCAGAATTTTCCCAGGCTCCTGGCCTTAAGCCTACTTAGCCTTATAGTATTATCCAGCCCTGGTCCCAGGTTAGTTCTTTCAAGCAAATGTATGATTAAAGGCATTCCAGCTGTGACCATCCTGTCCTTTTGCATGTCAAGAACTACATTATCTGATGTATCCTTTTCTATTTAAGATGGTAGAATGCAATTTAAGGGAGATTTTCCTGCTATCTCTAGCAACTCTGTAGAGGCTCTCTCATTTAATGTAGTCATTGAACATGCTTGCTCAATATTCCACATCAGTATAGGTTCTATCTAATGTTAATTGGTTAATGCATCATTCAATATCCATACTCCAAAATTCTTTACTACAAATATCTTCGCAGTAGGGGTTAGCCTTTAGTATCATTCATTTTATATACAATTCCATATTTAAAAAACAAACATTAAATTGAAAATACTGCAAACAATATAACATTGTAGTTTAATCTACAGTTGTGACACATGCAAATAACAAAAATAATCAATGGGTTTTTCCCCCACTGAATGTGTAGGAATTTCCTGTCAGTAAATCCAATGTTCAGGTTTTGAATTCTGCCACACTCTACAATTATGACATCTGACATATACATGACGATAATACAGCTGCTGATGCTCTTACCAAATGCTTCTATATAACATCTTCTCCTGGAATCACGGACTTACTTAAGCTTTTGCATCATCCTGAAGTGACTCAACTGTGGCACTATGTCAGATTGAAGAAATTGGCATTTTCTTTGGAAAATGTTAAAAATAACTTGTGACGAATGCATCACATACTCTGAATTAAAACCACGATTTTACCATCTTCCTCGTGCTAAACTTATTGAGTCTACACAACCATTTGAGCATGTGTCAACTTCAAAGGTCCTCTAACTCTTACCACTACTTGTTTGTGATTATAAATGAATACTCAAAGTTTCCTTTTGTGTTCAGATATGACGGCTCCTATTACAGTAGTTGTCCGCTGTCTTCAAAATATATTCTTCATGTTTAGTGGCCCAGCTTCAATCCACTGACCGAGGTTCCCAATTTATATCTCAAGTTGCTTGTACCCTTTTGGAGAACAATAATATTGTTATAACTAAAACAACTCATACCATCAAGTAGAACGTTTAAATGAAATCCTATGGAAATCAATAACACTTGCTCTTTGTTCAAGAAAGTTGCCAGAAATTGATAGTGTGCCGTTTTAGGGGAATTGCTCCATGTGATTAGGTCTCTCCTTTGCACTGTGACTAATCAGACACCTCATGAAAGACTATTCAACTTTCAGCGTTGCTCATCAGTGTCAGGATGGCTATCTGACCCTAAAGAAGTTTTACTTATACGGTTTAATCCTGACAATATCAGCAATATGATTTCTAGGCTCACACCATATCATAAAAACTTAAAGAGTTAAACGTTGCATTTTAACATGACTCCAATTTTTCAATGTTTCAACACATGTACGACAAAACTTTTGTGGAGCCCAACTTTTGAATTAATCTCCTAATTTCATTCTGAATAAAGCATGATAATCTCTCTTAAAGTCCGTTATATCTTTGTTTTTATCAACAAATATACCATATATATACACACACACAAACACGCATATATATATATATATATATATATATACGTGTATATAAGAATACACACACACACATATATATTGCTGTTAACATGGGATGATGATTCAGGAGAAATAAATAAAGAACAACAATATATTGAGCTGAAATAGTATTTATTTATGTATTGTTTCCCCACCTGGGTCAATACAATAGGCTTTCTGTGAAATCAATCAACTAACACCTTCTCTATAATTTATTTCTTAAGTAAATTACTGTTTATATTATATCAACTGGTCTGTTCACACAAGATTCTTTTGGAGCAGTGTAATAGTTCTCTCTGGGTTGTTGTTGTTGTTGGCTCTATTATATATATAGTATAACTTGCAGAGAGTATGTCAGGTATATAGCAGATCTAGTTTATATTAGATCTTGTATATAGTATATCTTGTCGTTGATTCAGTAGATCTAATATATAACTCTGATAGCTTTTGATATATCACTGATGGATCTGAATACTTGCTAATTCAGTTAAGAGAATGACAAAGGAATATTATTCTGAAATATATAATATGACCCTTGTTAAATCTCAGATTGCAGGTCCATTTTGGATGACATCATGATACAACTGTTTTCACATGCTGGCATGGGTTGAATAGGTCTGTTTCAGCACAGCACCCCATCATCTCCTTCGTGAGGTTCAGCATCTTCAGATCAGCCTTCAACACTTCTTCTTCAGTAGGCCCCTTCCACATGGATTGCTTGACACTTCTTCACCCAACTGTCATCTTTCATACACATCACATGTCTGTACCTACACACTCATTTCCTTTCTCAGCTCACCAGTGTTTCATCATTCGTACATATTAACATTACACAGACACTGGAGAATACTTGCCTCATTTCTTTCCAACCTTCGCATTCAGTATTCATGTCTTGCTAGCATACAGTATTGCACATCACACACAAACATCATACAACCCACCCTTCACTCGAAGAGAGAAACCCTTTGTTGCCAACAGAGATAATAGCCCCAAGAACTTTTTTTTACCTATTCTTAATTCTGGCTACTATGATTTTACAACACCCTTCCCCCCCACTACTGATTTGGTTACCTAAGTAACAGAAACTGCTAACTAATTCTAAAGTGCCCTCTGGGCAATTGAAAGATTGCATTTCATAGGTGTTCTTATTACTGACTACTCCTGTGCATATTTAGCTCTTCATCTCTGCAAGCCTCTGTGCAATTCCACTGCACACATAACTTACATTGAGTATACATAGTATAGTCTAGTCATTTATTTGGGTATCTTTAATCTGTCAATATCTTATTAATAGTGACAAAAGGTCAGTACTCTAAAGTTTAGTTATTGTTAAGTAGACACAGTAAATATGACAACAGTTGATAGTTTCTGTCTACACAATGTCTCTAGTTAAGCCACTAAAGTCCTCTTGTGAGCTGAAATCACCTCACTGGCTGTAATTACTACTGTAATTAGTATTTCAGACTATAGACACCATAACATAGTATTATGTCCCATGTGTCATGAAGTATCAATAAATAGAAACTTTCTTTTCTAATACATCATATATAAACAGACGTCCGGCCGTTTGGTGATCAGTGTTGGTGACAGGAAGAGCATCCGACTGTAAAAATTCTGCCTCAATAACTCTCTCCGTCCAACCCATGCTAGCATGGAAAAGCGGACGTAAAAGCGATGATGATAAAGTTATTTATATTACATTAGTTAATGACTAGCGAATGAATTAAATAGGATCCAAAGGTAATTATCTTAAGTGGAAGCTGTCATTTTTTGCCTTAATTGGCTGAAACAGACAATAATTCTTAAGATGGTAAATTTCTGTAACTTATTTTTCTGAGTTTCTTGGACGTAAGAATGTTTGTTTCTTTATATTCATTTACTCTGATACTAAGGATAAATATACTCCCCTTCTTAGAGGGAGTTGAGCCTAACATCCAAAACTTCACCCACTGTATAATTAATTAAGTCAATATTAAGCATGCAGTGCTGAGTTGAAATCATCATAAAGGTATGGGACATGACAGAAGTACTTCTACCAAGATAGGATTTCACCAATATGCTAAAATAGACTCAATATGCAAATACCACAAAAAGTTGTTTGGCAATTTCCCAAGTATCTAATATTATCTACAACAATGGTTTGCTCCATACGTATGTGAGGTTTTCTTCTCATTTCTGCTTTTTCTCAAGTCTGAGGAAAGAAATAGACTTTATGCTGAAGCAGATTTGTTATTCACTTCTCAAAACAACAAAAAATATTTGAAAGCTGATACTGGAAACAATTCTAGTCATTTGATTTACAAAGCTACTGCTGATTGTATTAAACCAACACTGCTTTATATTTCTGCTTATCAGTGGATATTCTGTAGAAGATGCTGTAAGTCAACAGTGTTGAGGGGGAGAGAGATATATATTTAGTTGCAAACCTCTTCATTGAAAGAAAGAATAAAATTGTAAAATCTTAACATTGAAGAGTCATTGTTCAAAGAATGTTTCCGAAACTGAGAAAACGTTACAATGTGGTATTTGTAGGAAAATACTTGCTACATAATGTAACTTTTCTATTCATAAGTGCACTCTTACAGGATAAAAGCCATGCCACAGTGAAATATGTGGGAAGATATTTTCTCAATTTGGTAATTTAACAAGGCATAAACGTACTCACTCGGGGAAAAACAATTACAGGGAAAACTTTTTCTAATGTGAGTCACTTTCGAAGTGAGAAACCGTACCACTGTGAAATATGTGGAAAATCATTTCCTAAAAATGGTCCTTTAACAGAACACAAACGTACTCGCACTGGAAAGAAACTATATCACTGAGAAATTTGTGGGAAAGAATTTTCAGTCAGTGGCACCTTAATATAAGACAAGTGCATTGACACTGGAGAAAAAATAATGACACCACAGCAAAATTTTGTGGGGAATTCTTTTCTGAAATTGTTCACCTATCTCCCTACAAACCTTACATTGGAGAAAAACCATACAGCTGTGATATTGTGGGAAATCATTAACTGAGAGTAGTTATACATCTACTCATAAATGTAATGTTCATAACAAGTGTTTTGTGTGAAATATTGCTATTTATGTAAATATAAGCTCATTCACACAGGAATAAAAACCATACAGCCATGATAATTGTGGTAAAGCATTTACATATATGAGTGTTAAAAAATATATATATACGACAAGCTTTTACAGTTTTCGTCTACCAAATTCACTCACAAAGCATTGGTCGGCCCGAGGCTATAGTAGAAGACACTTACCCAAGGTTCCACGCAGTGGGACTGAACCCGAGACTATGTGGTTGCGAAGCGAACTCCTTAATGTGATTTAGGGGGGGGGGGGTTAAATAATGAAATAAAATTTAGGAATTATGAACTAAAAAAGGGCGATTAACACAGGATGATAAAGTGTGATTTTTTTTGTTCTTTTTTCTTTTTTTATAACTAAATGGTTATACACGTATAGGCAGCACACATGTTCACACACATACACGTGTCTGTGGAATACTCAGCCACTTACATGTTAATTCAATGAGTTTGTAGTTCAGTTGATCGAACAGCTGAACACTCATCGTACGGAATTCAGACGAAGATCCATATATATGTATGGTGAACGTGAACTATTTTTGTGTGAAAACATTTCAGCATCTTTGTTTCTTAACAGTAAATTTCATAATAAATAAGTTGCAAACAAACTGTTTTTGGTACTTTCCTGTTATCGACAGCCAATATTTTTTTTACTAACCCTAACTTAATATAATCCTAATACTAACGCTAATCTAATCCTAACCCTAACCCTAGCCCTAATCTAACCCTAACCCTAACCCTAACCCTAAACGTAACCCAACCCTAACTTAACCCAATCCTTTAGTAAAAATAAAATTGGCTGTCGATAACAGGAAAGTACCCTGTTTTTAGTCATTGTCTGCGCAATCATTACTGGACAAATTTTCTACAGTATTTTAAGAGTTAAATTTGCTGGTTTGTGGCGTTATTCGAAAGGTATTCATCGCTATAAGGTGGACATAGCCAACCAATACGTCAGAATATATGTCTGTAGTTAAAGAATGGAATTATTCTGTAATGGAAGTATTTAAAAGAAGTGCACTTACTGTTAGCTTTCTCCTCAAGAAGCGAAATATTATTGAAAAATTTCTCATCAAAGGGGAACAACTCTTATTGACTAGCATGAAATTCATATTACTACGTTGGGATTATCCGAATACCACAGTTATTGGTAGGGATTCCAAATAGTTGGAAATTGATAGGAAACTTTCCATAACGATACGCATTGGATGGGGTGGGTGAGGATAAGTGCTAAATATTTTCGTATTTGTTAAAGAAAAAAAAAAAAAAATTCATTGAATTATCTTAAAGATGAATAAAAGGATTTCGGTTTTACATAATAAAAATTATTAGAAAAATATTCGCGCAGTGGCATGGCTGTGTAGTTAAGGAGTTCGCTTCGCAACCACGTGGTTTCGGGTTCAGTCCCACTGCATGGCACATTGGTCAAGTGTCTTCTACTATAGCCTCGGACCGACCAATGCCTTCCGGGTGAATTTGGTAGACGGAAACTGCAGAAGCCCGTCGTATATATATATATATATATATATGTGTCTGTGTGTGTGCGTGTTTGTCTCCGTATCTGTTTGTTTACCCCGTAACATAGCGGTTCGGCAATAGAGACCGATAGAATAAGTACCAGTCTCAAAAATAAGTACTGGAGTCGATCTGATCGACTAGAACCCCCCAAGGTGGTGCCCCAGCATGGCCGTAGTCAAATGACTGAAACAAGTAAAAGAGTAAAAGAGTAATCTAGATCAGTGTTTCCCAACCTTTTTTCAGCATGGCCCAGATTTATTTATTCAAAATGTTGGTGGTACAGTCCAAAAA